>JAQFZP010000803.1:0-26475 GCA_034695745.1 Geophilus truncorum | reverse complement strand
AAAGTTTGGCGGGAATATTAAAATCCTAAATCACGTGATTTTGTTCAATGGGCGCGAGATTTAAACGTCATGACGTCATTTTTTTTCAATGACAGAACTACACTCACATGTCAGCCAGCAAAGCCGCTGCAAAATTCTAGTTTTACAAATTTTCGTTGTTTCTCTGTTAAATTCTACAAAATTTCACCAATTTCATATTTCTCAAAAATTACTAAAACTATTTTTCTAGGTCAAATGTCACGGTAGATGATACTCCTTTCCAAGATTAACCGCAACGAAGCTGATTCTCACTAGAAAATAGTCCACTAGCGGCGCCACCTGCCGAAGTCGATTCATCAGGTAAACACAAAAAAAATTCAAACTAATTCTAAAATTTAAAAAATATTTTTTTTTACCTCCCCCCCCCCCCTTCTAGTTGATAAATGGCACTAATTCCGTCTGCAGTAACTTCAACCACCCCTACCACCCACCGGTCACAAAAAAAAAAAAAAAATTCGATTTGATCTCAATTTATTTCTTGTACAAAGAAAAAAAAAACAACAAAAAATTCAATAAATTCTGAAATTCACTTTGATCTTCGTTTCCTTTTATTATTTCGTTGTTTCATCTCTAAACTCAACTCCTGGTTTGTCCTTTTCTTCTCTTCTCTTTTCCTCATCCTATTTTTAAACTTCTCTAGTGCCTTTTTGAAGAAATCTGCGTTCGACAGTCGACTTTGACTCGAACTCGCCGCGTCTTTATCTGGTTTTTTCGGCTGTTTTTTACTTCGTCTGTTCCTTTTTCTAAGAGTCGGCGACGAATCTTCGCCGCGACTGAAAGCTTCGCGTTTTCTGTGTTTTCTGGCGCGTTCCTCCGAGTGGTTTCTCCAGGTATTACTACTTCTTCGGTTGGAGTAGTTCGATTTCTTGCTGCGTCTTGCTTCGAGTTTTTGTTTCCAGGAATCTTTAGACGCGTCGCACATTTTTCGGCGATCGTCGTCACCTGGTGATGATTTTGGGTCGCCGTAGCCGATGATAAAAGGTGTCGAGGGACGAAGTGAGGGATTCATCGAAGGTAGCGGACAGATCTGGAAAATAGAACAAGATTGATTTTGGTTTTTATTGGTATACAGAGGAATAATTGTGGAGTTTTAATGATATTAAGTAAAATTTTGATAAAATTTCATCAATTTTTTCTCTTGCACTTTATAAAATTTAATAAAAATTTCACACAATTCCACTAAAAACTAATTACTATAATCAAATATTTTTATTTACGTGTCCTAAATGGCCTTCCAGAGCACAATTATAGCAGAAAACCCTCGGATTCTGCTTCTTGGACCCCTTCACAATCGGACCTTCACTTGTCTATATTAAAAAAAAAAAAAGAAAAAAATTATCAAAATATTGCAAAACTCAACGAAAAACCCATACAACCGTTATATAATAACGTCTCCACAAATCCGGACAACTACTCGCCGCATGACCCTTAACATCACATCGTTTACATCGTTTCCTTAACTCCGATGAAGTCACTCTGCACGAACTCTCATTATGCCCGATGTCAAAACAACGCTCGCAAATCGCTTGTAAACACGTTTCAGCTCGATGATATGTGCCGCCACACAAATGACAGCGCGGAATCCTCTAGAAAAATTGATAAAAAAAATGTTAAAACACAAAAATTCAAATTGAAAAAATAATTCAGATCTAACTCTTGGATCCGGACACTCTCGTTCCAGATGTCCCCACTGTTGACAGTTTCTGCATTTGACTCTACTCTTAGGTGCAAATCCACCTCCAAAAAAACGCTGTTTATTCGCCATCCATCCAAATCGATCCGAATCATCGATTTTCCAGCTTCCTTTATCGTCACATCGATCCAGAACATCTTTTTCATCATCACTCGACACCGAATCGTAGAACTTCCTCATTTGCTCCACTGGATCCAACATGGCGTCGCTCTTTCTCACTTTTTTCTTCTTCACAACATCATTATCTTGATTTTTCCTCTTCTTTCCACCACTAAAAGCATCAAATTTACTCCTGGAACTGATATTTAGGCTTATATCAGTCGGTAAATCATCATTATCGTCACAAAAAATGCAATCGGAGGAGTCAGATGAATAAAAAATATCACCTTTCTCTTTCTTTTTCACGGCTTTTGCAACTTTTGAGGCCTTTTTCTTATTTAATTTAACGTCTTCTAGAACTTCAACCTCGCTGTCAGTGGACGAAAGCAAATCCACAACTTCGGTGTGTTGCTTGTGTCTGTGTTTAATTACAGAGACAAATTTAGTCAATTTTTCAATCTTGTGTTTGGTATTTCGCTTCAAGATCTCGTTGTTTTTCGATTTTGTCGCTTTTTCCGTGTGCGTTTTCGCCTTTTTTACGCTCGATGGACCAGGACTGGGATCACTTTGTTGTTTTTGGTTGATAGTTAGTGTTGCGGCATCGTCCTGCTCTTGGTGGTAGACACTGGAGTACATGAGCGCTTCCATTTCACTATCGGCGCCGTTGTCCGAGTCGATGTTGTCTTCGTGGTTGTATAAATAATCATCGTCACCTCCACGGTCCTCGTAGTCCCACATTTTTCACGATTTTGCTGTGTTCATGGCAGTGGCGTTCCTCAGCGTTCCTTTCGACGGCCACGTGAAAGCTCTCGCCTCAGATTACCGAAAAGTGCTTAATTCGCCTAGCGGGAGTTTCTGAAACTAAGTTTATCTAAATACAGAACGATACCTAATGGTTTAATTTCAAAATTAGAAAAATAATTTATTTTTAATAGAAAAAGATTGATACAAGTCAAAATTGGGGTTTTAAAAAATTAAATTTTATAAAATAAAATTCATAATATTTTTAATCGTCAAAAAAAGTTTTTTTATACAAAATTTTATTTTTGTAAATAATAAAAGAATTTATGTAAACATCGAGTCATGTAGTGACTTTATATCTTCTTCGTGGTTTTTTTTCCCGTTTTCTGAAATTAAATAACGTCACAAAATATCGTTTTTTAACAATTGTTTTTATACAGTATTTTCATTCAGTTATTATTCCTAAGTAACCTTTTGTTTGGCCAATATAAACACGACATAAAATATATAAATTTTAGGAAATTAAAAGAAAAAAGTTAAATGTTTCGAATAGAAACAACTTAAAATCAAAAACGTATTGTCTTTGAAATTAAAATAAATATCTCTCAACATCAAAACTAAAGTTGCGACAGTGAGAAATATTAATTATATTTTAAACCAAGAATTGCTGTTTATGAGAATTCAAAAATATAAAAAAATTAAAAAACTTAATAAATTAAAAAAAAAATTATTAAAAATAAATATATTCATTAATTATAACAAGTATTTTCGTGTCCAACCTCAAAAATCTCTTAAGCATGCGCACTTAACCTCACTTTTAAACTACAGAAACTCCAACTCCATTTCTCTACTTGAGTTGCGCGCCACTAGGTGGAGTGACAATGACACTATTTCCAACTCTCGCAGCAAACCCCGAGACCCAACGAGAAACCGTGAGACGGTAATTTGAACGACCCACACCACAAACACCGACCAGTCCCGACCAGTGGCGGTAAAATACAGGAAAAAAATCCATTTGGAATAACATCTGATTTGGAAATGAGAAAAAAGCAACGCGCGTCGCACTCCTTTTTAAGAAATCGCTCCAAAACTCGATTATCCCAGCCACGTCCTTGACTGCAGCGAAGCATCACCTGAATCGGCCCGCGGCTAGATGAAATCATTCGAGGAATTGTCAGTGTCGAGTGGGTTTTTGAACACACGGGGCGTGTGTGAAATAACTGATAAAAATTCAAGTATCAGTAACACAACACTGGATATCAGGTGAGAAATAATAAGTGTCAAAATGAGGTGCAGCTGCAGCTTCAAATTAACACAGGTGCAGGTGCAAATTCCTCACATTTTTCTCCCTAAATCCCACAATGCACTCAGTCGTTTAGGAATGTGGAGGAATAATATTTTGTCAATTGATTGTGAGTATTTTTTTGTAGTATATAGTAAAGATAAAGGTAGATAATGTTTTGCAAGGTGCGATTGGATGTTAGGATGTATTCAAGGACGTATTTTTTCTATTTTTAATTTTTATGGTGAATAATTTTTTGTTCCTTAAATTATATCAGGCTTATCTGCCGTGTGCAGCAGAGCTAGCATAATGGTATCCTGCTAAAAGGCAATCCTTTAAACCCGGCACCAATGTCAAGTCATGAGTTTGGCCCTTTTAATAGGGAATTTTTAAAATTGGTTTAATGACATGTTTTTACACTCTTAAAAATTTTTATTTAAATAACGGCAAAGAAATTGGTGAAGGTAAAAATCAATTTTTACTGTTAAAAAAAATGACTTCCGTTGCGTGATTTTCTGTAAATATGAAGGAAATAACAGAAAAGTTCTTTCTTTTTTATTTAATATTTTACAGGTTTTTGTGTATTAAAAACAGCAACATTTATGCTAAAATGTGGAATCTGTTGTTTAATTGCAATAAAAAGGCACTGGAAGCATTCTTGCTCATATTTTCAAATATTAAAACACAGATGTTGAATTTGTTTTTCCATATTTTAACAGAAATCAAGTGGAAAGCATCTGTACTTAAACAGTCACAGACAGTGCAAAATTTTGCATATAAAATATCGAGTTTTTACTTTGGTACATATGTACTTAGATACAGCATTGTATTATACGATATCATATGCAATATTTTAAGCAAACATTTTGTTGTTTTTATTTATTTCCTGGTTTCCTGGTTTGAAAGTTTAATTTTAATTATATTTCACATAACTATTTATTATTCATTAAAGTTACCAGTTTGGAGTTTTATTTTTTCCCCTTCATGACGTGACTCACATGGTTATTCTTTTATTCCAAGACTCAATGATTTCTTTGATATTTTCATCAAAAAAGATTTTATATTGCACAATTTCTTTAAAAATGTAAAAGTTGAGTATAAAAAGCTTTGTCATGTGAAAAAAGGCTTTTTTTATGTGGCTTTCTTTTAATTGTAAACAAAAGAGTGAGTATTAAATTGAGGAAAAATAGTGACTTGGATGTGGTAATTATCTATTTTATTCTTTGTTTTATTTGCTGGCCTGGATTTATTGCTTTGCTTGGCCTCACTGTGATCATTTCTCCCTCTTTTCAACGCTTGGTGCCTTGGCATATTTTCCCACTTTTACAAACAAACATACAGTGCTGACAAGTGGCAAAGACCTTTTGACACATGAATTTGATTTGGTAAATTTTGAAATGGAAAATGAAGTAGAAAATAGATGAGAGAAGGGAAATTGTATGCCATTATGACTCAAAAAGTGTGAAACTTGTATGACTAATATGGAAAAGAAATATAAAACTATACTCTTTAGTTCATGTTTTATTATTTCTAGGAAGTTAATTGCTGAGAATTGTGTTAAAGTAAATAAAAAGTTAAAAAGTTAAAAATTTAAAAATTTACTGTACAATTACCTTTTTTTTTTTTTACTTTAAATTTTTTTTTTTTAGGATGTTGAAGTCAATTAAAAATTTTTTTACTGGAAAAGTTGTAACATACAATTACTCAGTCATTCTTTTCATGGGTGTTGGCTTTATGTTCAACTGTAAGTATACAGTTACAATTTTTTAAAGTGTTTTTACTAGCAAAAGAATAGATGTTTTACTAAATTTTTTAAAAAATCTGAAGTTTTTTAATGAACCGTCGAATAACAGAGTGATTTAAAAAAAAGTTAAATTCTTTAATTATTTTAAGACCATACATTGAATTTAAAACTAAACTTAGAATTATTTGTTATGAAATTTGACTTTTGTTATTAATTATTATACAAAGTTTTATTTATATCACCCGAGGTGAGGAGGTCAGTTTAAATGATAGTTTCAACTGTGGCATCTTTTTCAATATTTTTGCCACTGATATATTCGCTGAAACTTTATATCAGCTTTTGTTGTAGAATGGAAGTTATGAGATTGTTATAGAATTGTAATTGTTGTTATCATGGATGTTACTCCATGGTAACCACACTGAATGAAGGCAGTTGTCAACTAGCGATTGTAGTGAGAGGTTGTTCTCCTGCGTCAGTCCTATGAGTCAGGCCTAACTTACAAGTTAGGCCTGAGGAGGACCGAGATGATAATGATTTTTATCACTTTAGGATACTTCAGCTTCTTACCTCTCTGGATTACCAATGCCTGACCTTTAAAATGATAAAATCCACTTAAAGAATTTTAATTGGCCTTTTAAGGGTATTCATTTTGTCTTGGAATTTAGACAAATAAAGTTTTATGCTGTTAAAAAGCTATCTTTTGCTATAATTAACCCCTAATGTGAGGAATCAGTTCTCTCTATGATACAATTAAAATTCTTCTTCGGTAAAATTTTTATCATTTTTACTTAAAACAAAAAAAAAAAAAAAAAAAAAATATTAAGCACATATATGGAAGAATAACTTTTTATAACTATTATGACAAATTACTTTTCATTTTGGGAAATGGAAACTTTCAATTTTTTTAGATTTTTCATATCCTCTTAATTCTAAAAGTAGAATTTTTCCATACAACCATAAACGTTCCCTTTAATTATTTTTGAATGTACAAATCCAGGAAATTCAACCTTACAATGACAGTGGAACAATTTGAAAAAGAAAAGTGATTGTAAACCACCTTGAGCACAAGTATTACATAACCGAATTTGGTTACAAAGGTTTGCCATAGGGGACATTTTTGGTGAAAAGTAATATCTGATCCAAAAACAACCTTACTCAGTAGGCGTAGTTGGCCTACGGTATTTAAAAAAAACTTGATTTTATGCACCTAACTAATTTCATTTAGCTGCAAAGGGTTGTTACTGTTCAAAACACGTTTCCTTCCCTTGGGAGACAAGGGCTTGTGACCTAAGTTTATGCTATCAAGTTCACTCTTTTTTTCAGTCGAAAAATTTCAACTTGCAATTTAATTGAAGGGGAAAAATATTTTTTCCTTTCCTTTTCCCCACTTCTTAAATTTTTTTTAAAACGATGAGTGAGCGAAGAATGTTTGTGTTCAAGTTACACTGAGTCATCTGTTTTCCATTTAGGATTTTATTTTTATCCTCTAGAGTGATTTGTTTTGAGTTAGATCAAAGGATAGTCTAATCTGTCACTTTACATTTCCTGCGTAAGGCTTTAAACCTGTCGCTTTGTAATCTGCGAGGAGTTTTCGAGAGGTTTAGATGACATGGAAAATTATTTTTAAGTGCAAGACAAGGGTAATTCGGCATGTGAACAGAATGATGCATTCTTCACACAGTTTGTACTTTCTTAATTATTTTTGTTTTTATCTATTGTACTTCCTAGTGGTCAGAGAATGTCTTTCTAGGAAGTGAAATTATCCCAGCAGATAGGTTGTGGTAGATATTTTGTAGTTATATAATGTAATGATGCCATGGGTGTGGTTTGTGACTAAATACTTCCAGTTGCATTAATATTTATTGAACATGGTTAAAAAGTGACTTAATTTTTGCTTTAAATTAAGAAAAAAAAAAAAAAAAAAAAAAAAAAAAAAAAAAAAAAAAAAAAAAAACTGCAGCTATTTTTATAATCTAAACAATTTTATACATATATTTTTATGTGTTTTGTGAACTTAATTTTATTTATTTATTTTATTCTTTTTTATTTTTAGGCAGTTAAAGAAAAGAAGTTTTAAAGTTATGGGACAATGGACGTAGTTGTCATTACCAGCAGACGAATGCCCACTGCAATGGATGATAACCTCTTAACCAACAGGGGCAAACTGCTCAAGTTGGCAGAAAACATTAAAACCAGGAAGAAACCAACTAACAAGAAAACTGTTAACCTCAGAGAAGACCCCAGTTTTACCAACATTGAGCATCTTGTATTTGGCACCTACCGAACTCGTACTTCTCCAGCTCAAACACCAGAGGGTCAAACTGCAGACGTGTCTAAAAAACAAGACGATTGTACTAAAAGAATGAATTCAGGACTACATGAAAACACAGTTTGGTATCATTCTCTAGACAGGAGCAGGCTAGTAGAGAATGCAGTATCAGAAAGCAGTTTACACAACAGTGAATCGGAATGTACAGTGGACGTGGGCAGTGTTGACAGTGACCAAATTCCATGTGATAATGAATGCGAAGTTGGTTGCTCTAAACAACGGCCAGTGATTTCTCGAAGTAAACAGAAACCGCCTGTCCATTTAAATACAAATAGAAGTCCGCCCACGCGCTTGGCTTCACCGCCCAGCCCCAGCCAAGTACTAATTAATGATGATCAGTCAAATAAAATTGTCGTTAAAGTCGAACACTCTTTGGAGGCCAAGTGCTCAGAAGACAAATTGAATGTAACATCTGTCAGTGTGATGCCTGAAGATCGAATAGCTATTTCATCTGACACATCTTCGTCATCATTGAGCAACAGCAATTTGTTGTCAGAGCCAAGTGATTTAAGCAGCGAATCTATTCAAGGACAATGTTCTCCTCCTTCAATGGCAGTTAAACCTAATTTAAGAAAAGTAGAGCAAAAATCAGAAGCAGTTAAACTTGTAAATACAAATGTGAAAAGTCACCATAAGGCACCTCCTACGGTGGCAACAAATAGGTCAGCAATGCTGAGACAGTCTAGAGCCAATTCAACCAGTACCTCGAAAGCAACTAGCAGCAGTTTGACCAAGTCGAATCTTCAGCAAATTTCGCAGCTTAAAAGTGACTGTCTTCGCAAACCTTCTCCTAAAACCTCCTCTTGCAAAGGAGCTTCTTTGAGTGGGTCTCGAGGGGGTTCCTTGAGCGGTTCCAGAAATTCCCTTTCAAGTTCGCGAGGAAGTTTGGTGACTGCTTCAACTACAACAAAGGGTCCACCAAAATTGCAGTCGAGTAAAAGTGTGAATCACAAAACTGGGAGAGGAGTCGAAGCAAAATTCGATAGAGGTTCATTGAAAACTGATTTGGTGAAGAGTGCTAACAAATTTACCACTGCTGCTCCTACTTTGCCAGTCAAAACTCGTTCAAATGGAAATAGACGCCAATCCGTAAGCCGTGTTCAGATTGCTGGTAAAGATGCTGAAAAAATCTCATCGAATGATGGAAAGAATTTATCCAACGGTGTCAAAGGTGGAGTTGAAGAAAAGCCTATGGCTATTGGGTTGACTTTAGCCATTGTTGGGAAAGAGACTTGCAATATTGAGAAAAGTCCAATATCAGATTCTTCCTTCTCATCTGATTCTTTAGAAAGCAGTCCCCAGCGCCGAGACTCTTTGCAATCTTCAAATTTTCGACTTCATTCATCGCTTTCAAAGGATATTGACGACGAAGTGAGGTACATCAAAAGTTTGCCATCACCGTTGAATTCGCCGAAAAGCAATACTTCATCAGATAGAAACTACAGCTTGGAGAGACCAAACAAACCATTATACACTTGGTATGACACCAGAAGACGTGGACTACATTTTGGAAGTTCTCAGAATACGTCACCAACCGAACACATGAATGGGCTACAGGAACTTGGAATACCTGTTCAAGAATTGAGTCCTTTCAAGGCTAACCGCTTAACCACATCTTTGCCGAAATCATTCATAAGTCCCAAGTTTTCACTTGCAAGGCGAAGATGCGATTCGTTGGACAAAGAAGACATCGAACGAACGGTAAGCATTTTTACTATTCAGATAGTTTTGCAACACCATTTACAACAGATTGTATTACTATTGTGCCACAGCCCTCAAACTTTTTATTTTCTTTCACTTATAATAATTTGTTTATATGAAAAGATTTACTTCTTTAATTTACAAAACCATTTTTTGTTACCATAAAAATTGTGTAATTTTGGTGATGGCAAAGTAGAAAAAGGGGTTTTCCACAAACTTGTTCTGGTTTAATTAAATTAGGAAAGTGGTCTATGATTTAATTGAAGTGTAAGCATGACTAGTAAATTACTCAAGACATTACTCAGTTCCTCATTTAATCTGCGAATCACACAATGCAACTCATACGTCACCTATTTGAACAACTTCCCTTAAGAGTTCAGCAATTCACATCACTCATGTTTAAATTTAGCTGAATCCGCTATTTCTAATCGTGGGTTTCACTTTGCTGTTCTCGGTTGTTATTTATTACCGGTGTAGGGGAATTTTATACGACCAACAGCAGATCATTTTCACTTCCTGTTCTTTTTAAATCTTTTTTATAAAAAAAAACCAAACAATTTTATTTATTTATTTTGGCATGTCTTTATTTTCCCTCTAATTATACACAATTTTATTCAAATAAATACTGATTATGTACCTACCGTACATTTATTTCATAAATCCTAAATATTAAATTAAACAGTTTTTGATTTAAAATTGACAAATATGGTGAGAAAAATATTAAGTTAAAACCACATGGCACTAGAAATTTAGTTTGATACTGTAGGTGTGTTGCTAAATATTGCGCAACAAATTCTATGGTTCGTCAAGGATTATTATGAATCAGTCTGAAATTAGCTTTGTCATTTTACAATTTACTAGTGTAACTCATACATTTTTATACCTATAAGCCTTACTGTGTAAGTTGGTGGTGGTATGTTACTTAAGGTCTCCAGCAACTATTACAGTATGGTTATAAAACATTAACATATCTCACATTTATAAATAACCACAAAATTATGAAAACTACACAATCTTTAAATGTTATACACAGTCAATTTGCTCCAATAAGATCGGGAGACTACTAAAAAAACAAAATCAAAAGAAAGCCAATTTTAGGCCAACAAAAAATGGAATTAAGAACCAAGAACCCCAAATTCTATAAAAAGCAGAAACAGAAAAATGAAGAAGATATACAGTAGGCCCTATTTATTCCAACACAAGCATGCTCTATGTGTGTAAGGGCACATTTTTTTATATTTTTAAGAGTTCAGTGCCATTTGTACACTCACATATTACATAAAATACAATTGCAGTGCTAATCACCATATAAACATAAACAACAATGACTTAATCGGTTAAATGTCATTAGTTATCACGACTATTGACGTAGATTGGAAAGAACTAACCATGTGATACCATACTTCATCAAAAATTTAATTTAAAAAAATAAAAAAATTAAGATTCTTTAAAAAAGAAAAGTTTTAATAAATCAAACAAATGACATCATTTTCCATCTTCAAATCCATTTCCACGCGTTTTTCTCCTAAACTGCCTTGTTTATGTCCCATTCCTTTTAAGGTGGTGGTGGCTAGTCTGGCCTTCACACAGTGAACTTATTTTGTTTGCCCATCGACCCCTCGTCTTATCAAATCGGTTTGGCCTCTTTACGCAATGCCATCTGGGAGATGCAAACTGATGGAAATGCACACCTTTACGCAGGCAAAAATGCAAGTTTTAAATTGCTAATCCATCTCTGTTTACATAATCCTCGGATCTAAAAACAAACATGTTTGTGCTCGTGACAACATTCGTCTACCCACATCCCGTTGCTACGCAACCCAGCATCTCTTTGTATTCACATTTCATTCTAAAGCCGTAATCCAGGTGAATGGAGGTTCGGGTCAATCAGGTAAAGGAGTGTGCAAAACTGTGCTATTTTCGTGTTGTTGCTCGTTAGGAATGTGGATAAAATTGTTGTGTGTGAAATTATTAAATTTCCCACACAGTTGATGGAAAAGGGTTATTTCCGGTAATAGGAGGAAATGAGTTTGACTGTAGACGAGACATTTTCCCCCTCAGTAGTTGGGACGACTTATCCTTGGCGTCTGTCATTCCTGCCTCCTTGTGTGCTTTTTTTTAAAGGGAGGGGGAGTTTAATGTCGCCTGTAACTGCTGTGGTAATATGCGACACAATAATCATCAAATCACATACCGGTAGTACAAAATACACAACTTGTAATGACGTAAACAAATAGAATCAAAACATGGGAAAATTACGTTATCATACTTTAACATTGCAACAAAGCTGCTTTGCATTTCACAAGATGTGAAAGAGATTTATAAAAAATATTTATAGCTTAAACTCTTGTTGAAGTTATGAAAATAAGAGATGAACCCATAACATTAATTTTTAACACTAACAAGTACATTAAAAGAAGTTTTGACATTTTACTTTACACTAATTTTACATATAATTTACAAGGAAAAAGAATAAAAAGAAATAATGCTTATGGTCGCCACAATCGAACAAAACGAAAAAATCTAGACAAATCTGTACTATCTTATAAGAAAAACATGTCTTGCCGCAAACCCACTAATAAAACACCGCACTCAAAAATTATCATATTTTGTACAGTTCAAGAACAGGTGATAAATTGTCACTTATAACATTATACTAAACCAGCCGTGCAGTGCATAAGATGACCAATAAATTAAGATAACCATCATCTAGACTTAGGAATGGAATTAGTGACAATTGGAGCATGACTTTTGAGTAAATGGGATTTTTTTTTGTAAGATAAAAGCAATTACAAAGTATATGTATTCCATCTAAATCTGCTCTTTCTTGTGCCATTCCGACGTGTGTTAATTACCTTTTGCAATGCCATTATTCAAGACCCCGATTCAGCCGCAAGGCAGATGTTATAGGGGAGAAAAAGAGCAGAGAGTAAGGGGAGTGTTTTCCATCCATTCAATTGGCGACTCTCTTGCCTCGTGCCACCTGGCGAGGGAAGGGAAAAGAGAGGGGAAAAATCCAGTCTGTGCTGTGCTGTGTAACGTGTATTCCCTGATCCCATTCACATGACGAAACGCCAGCTGCACGACTCCGTGCCATTCCTAGCACATTCACCTGCTGTACGCGTGCACGTGCTGGGTCCAGACGCCATTTTGCGGGGAAGTTTTGCACCAGTCGCATGTGTTGTGATGGACTGTGCAGAGCCACGAGCTGAGTGATGGAGGAGTTCTTTGTTCGGCCTGCGACGAACAGAAAAGTGCTTGGGAGGAAAACCATGCACAAAGTGCTGGATGTACTGTGGGTACTCGAGAAAAAATATATTCGTGGGTATGGAGCTATATCTGAAGATGATTTATTCACGGTAAGGAGGTGAAGGGTTGAAATACTCAAAATGCAGTTCCAATTTTTTTACATTCCTTGACCTCTTTTTGGCCACCTTATTCACACTTTTTATTTTGAAATATTTTTTTTTTTTTTTTGGTTTTGATATTGTTTGGGGTAATGATGATTACAAGTGGCATTGTAACTGCTGTAAGGTCATCTGTGGGGTTTTTAACCTTATTGAGCTGCTGGGGGTGGACTTGTTTAATTTCCTTGCAGACCTGACCATCTGTGTCTCCTTACCAAACTTGAGGTCGAATTTCCTGAGGAAACATGTGGATTGTGGAAAGTGAGAGCACAAACTGTGTATTGTAAGAGAAAAAGGGTTAAAAGAGGTTCAAACCAGTAAATTATATTTTTTATCTCTCTTTTATGTACAATATGCAAATAACACTAACTTTTGAGTTGGACAAACAGAAAAAGTTCAATAACATTTTATTGTTTGCTTAAAGGAAAATTTTTTTTAAAATTCTTTTTGTTTTGAGGAGACATTCTTATCTTCATTTTATATATGATAATTTAAAACAACATAAATTGCAGTTTTTGTTTTGGAAGAATGAATATCCTTGAAAAAATGTTGATTTTTCTTGTTAAGGAGGAAAAAAAAGTTCTTTATGTGTGTACGGTGTTGTGAAATTTCAAACATTCTTTTGTTTGTAAGTAAATGAAATGTTAAATTTTAAAATAAATTTTTATATATTCTAATAATTACACATAAAAAAAATTAAATATAATATAATATATAAAATTTTTAAATTTAAAAAGAAAAATTGCAATTTTTATTTGAAAATTGAGACTTTCCACTGCAACTTGAGAAACAGTTGTTTTAATAACATATTCCATAATTGATGTGTTAAATTAAAAAAAAAAAGGAAAAAGAAAACAAAAGCGGAGATTGAAATCCAAGAATCCGTGTTTCCTCAGGAAGTTTTGTGGATTACAATAGAAGCTGTTCTGTTTCCTGTGTTTTGTCAGTTTATTCGAATGCTTCTTCGAGTACTGAGAGAGTTAAAACAAACAAACAAAAAAAAATGCCACCACTGTCTAGTCGGTGGCTCAAGTCTCATTTCATCTCCTGCTGTTCGTGGCCCATTAATTCATGCTGTTGGCCTTGGTTGAGATTTCTCCTACAGGTTTACTCTCATTTACATTTAAAAAAAAATAACTTAAAATTTATTTTTATTTTCCAGGATACAGAAACAACACACGTACCTCCTTCCGACAACAAATACGATCGATTGTCCAAACAGTCATCGATAAGTAGCATTGGTGAAGAGCCAATCAAGAATGAAACTGCGACTCCAACAACGTCACCGCCCCCGTCGCCGAAGGTCAATTCGCCCTGTGGACGACCTCATGGGAGCGCCGGGTGTCTCAGGTGCAGCACGGGAGGGCAGAAACTGGCCAAGGAGTTGCGGCTACTTCATAGGGACCACTCGATGCCCAAATGTGTCCGAAGGGTCAAAGCGTCCAGCTCGCCTTCGTCTTTGAGTCCGACGGATCTAAGTGCCTCTGACAGTGACCTAAGACGTCCATGGTCGCAGGTGTATTCGGAAGCAGAGGCACAGAGGGTGTTGGAGTCGAAGACTCGTGCATTGGAGAGCATCACGGTGCCCAGTAGCACGACGTCCAGTTGTGCGGACTTGACCATCGGTCGGCAGAATGTGTCTCCGGGTTCTCCGCCGACAACTGCTACTTGCAAGATGCTGTTGCCGCAGATGAGCATGCCGTCCATGTTTACCTCTAGGTGTTCGTCTTTAAGAGCGCCCGGGGTTCGGGGGTCGGCCAACACGATGGAGAGTGTGTTGCAGAAGTTTAGGAAGAGTTTTTCTCTGAGGTTTCAACGGCACCGAAGACCCACTTCGCCCTTGACAGTGCATTCTTCCAGCACTGCGAATTTACCCGACGCAACGTCTACAGTGGACTTGACACCGCAAGAGACCGGTGAAGAGAATACATTTTTTCGCATTGGACCATTGATTTGGCGGTCTTCGAAAGAGAAGAAGAGTAAGGGTAAAGTAAAAGATAAAGATAAAGATGGGAAACTTGTCGGGAAATGTTCGAGTCCTGATAGTGGTATCCATGTTGAAGTTACATCAAATGGACAAGGTCAGATGCCTCTTCGGTCATCAGAAGAGCAGAAAAAGGTATTGGTGACTGAAGGGTCTGAGAGTGAGGAAATGAATCGAAGAATGGACAGTTCGGAAATGAATCGAAGAATGGACAGTTCAGAAATGATACAAGGTAGTGCCGAAGATTGCAATTGGGTTCCGCGAGCGATGCAGAGAAAGCCGAATGGAAAAAGTTGCGAGCAACGAAACAAGTTACGGAGATCAGTGAGCCAGCCGATGGAAATGGACAAAATGGCTAGTGCGTTGTCATTGGCTCATTACCAAGGTGGGTTAGTTTGAAGTTGCTGGGATGTTTGTTAATTTTGATAACTAGATTGCAAAGCGATTTAATATGGAAATCAGCTAGAAAAGGTTTTTCTCAATGTGTACATGGCGTCAAAACAATGTTCTTTTCAGTTCTATATTTGACGTTGCTACGTCTTAACGAGGTTCAATTGTGTCATTTTTTTGTACAAAAAGAGAAGCAAGAGGAGGACAAATAATGCTTAAGGTTGCCAGGGTTAGAACCGTTACCGTACTGTGTTTGCAGTAACTAGTTACAGATTTATATAAAATGTCGATCATTAGAATTTCCATTACAATTCGCTTCAGTTACCCGTTACCATAACATTACTACAATACTGGTAACTACCGTATTTTCTCAAATAACACTTGGGTCTCAATTAAGGCTCCCCCAATGTTGTAAAACGTTAAAAATATACCTTTTGATTATTGCACAGAAACATGAAGTGAATCTTAAGAGTGTTTTAGCATTGTTTATTGCAACCATACTCCATAAAATTAGTCTTAAACACCTTTAAAACAAAGATTAAAAAATATAAAAATTTGGTGAAAAATAAATTTCGCAAATAGCGCTCGGGGGGCGCTATTTGAGAAAATAGAAAATACCGGTATATAACGGTTACAACTCTGGCAACATGAGACCTGTCACAAAATAATAAATGTCTCACAAATAACAAATAACAAAAAAAAAAAATGCAAATTTTCATAACAATTTACAAAAACCTTCGTATTTTTATATTGTTCTTAAGTCTTTTATTACATCTCAATTTGACCTGACCTGCTTTGTGATGTAAAAAAGACATCAAAATGACATTAATTGGGCCAGTGTGTGCATTTTAGAATATATTATACATCTAGTTATAAAAATGAGCGAAAAACTGTGTTAAAAAAAACTCTTAATATTTATCAATTACTTAATTAATTTTTTTTAAATTTCCAGGTGGTCACTCTGATCACGAAGACTCCACCCGTGGGTGCACCCACTCGGACGACGAGCCACTGACCGACGAAGATTCTTCGCCATATCGCAAGAAGAAACACAAGCAGATTGTCAGACTTGCTTGGTCCGAGTACATTATGTACGCCGAAGCATTGTGGGATCACGTGACTATGGATCCGGATGAATTGCCCTTCAAAGCTGGAGATTTGGTCGCAGTTGTCAATTGCAGTGACCGGAATTGGTGGTGGGGTGCTCTGCAAGACCGCATGGGCTGGTTTCCGGCTGATTTTGTACGTGCTCGGGTGAATCAATCAGAAGAACCGAATTGTGAGAACAAATGCAGTGATCGACTAAAGGATAGTTCGTCTGTGAAAGATAGTGTTAATCAGTCAATAAATAACATGGAAATTCGAACGAATGTAATTAAGGAAATTCTCACTACCGAAAGAGACTTTGTGCAGCATATGAAAGATGTCATTGAGGTAATTATTAAGAGTTCACTTAGAAATGGTGAATAGCGTTATGTCGAAAGTAATTTTATTGAAGGAAAAATAAAAGAATAAGAGTTTGCAAACATATACAGATCAAAATCAAGATATGTTGAAATTCGAAATTCAGAATGGCAATTTATCGACAGAAAAATGCCGAACTTCGAGAAAACAATTGTTTGTTTTTTTTCACAATTCGAATGAATGAAAAACTGAATGACAATGTATTAGACACAAATACATTTTGTCGAAATTCAAAATACCAAATGGCGGTTTGTCTACACAAAAATGTCGAACTTATACAAGAAAATTCGTCAGGGGAAAATAAAATCTCTAAATTCGAAATTTCGAACACCAAATATCGAAATTTAGATTTTAGCCTGTTGCATTATCAAAAAATAGTTTATGTGAATTGTTTACAACAACTTGTAATATACAGTATTGTAATGCAATAATTAGTTGTTCGACATCTTTCTATTTTGATATAATGTTATTCAGTGTTCAGGGGCAAATTCGAAATTATTTTTACATAAAATTTTTATTTTTTATTTTTAACAGGGTTACTTGAAACAAGTTCGAAAGCGACCGGATATGTTTCCCGAAGAGCAAATTAATGCAATTTTCGGAAACATGGAACAAATCTACAGCTTCCAAAGCGGGTTTCTGCAGAAACTAGAAGACTGCATCGACTGGGATTCACCACATCAAAGTTGCATCGGATCTTGCTTCGTCGATCATCGCGATGGGTTTCAAGTGTATTCCGAATACTGCAACAATCATCCCCAGGCCTTAAGTGAACTCCAACAACTTTTTGCCATTCCAAAATATTCTCATTTCTTTGAGGTAAGCATTCTAATTTTTTACCTTTTTACCAAAATCGAGCTTGCTGATTGGTTGGACATTGTGTTCAACCAATCAGAAAGCTCGATTTCTAAAACAACACACTATTTAGCACAACACTCGAGTTTTTGAATGCGACTACAATGTACTATCTTTCTATTGCAATCGTCTTGTGAGTCTGTGATCTAACTTTGAAGCGGTTTTCATTTGCTTTTAAATGCCATTTATAATTTAAAAAACGCATAATTTGTGGTTTACAACATAGATTAACGTTTTTTGGTTGGCATTAATCAACTTTTATTCGGTTATAAAACAATCGTCGATTTTCGTACGAAAATCGGCGATCGTTTGTCCGTGTTTACACTCTTGATGCCCCGGCCAAAACAATCGCTAATTCCGGTATTGAATGCGCGATCGTGTGGCCGTGTTTCGACGCTTGTATGCGGCTAAAACAATTGCGAATATCTGTAGGAAAATTGCGGTTGTTTTGACCGCATTTCTTTTTATTACCGGTACATTTATACATTTTTTTAGTTATCAATTTACAAAAAAATTTATTTTTATATTTCTAACTAAAAAGTAAAAAATAATAATAAATTCAAAAAAAAACTTTTAATTTGAAAAAAACTATCTTTCTAAAATGTTCTAAAAAGTAAAAAACTATCTTTCTAAAATGTGCTAAGAAGTAAAAAATAAATTTTAAAAGCCATAAAAAGTAAAATAAAAAAAAATTAATTATTTCTTGCTTTTAATGCTACTTTGAAAGATAGGATGCATGCATTCACAGTAAATTTCTTTAACCATAAGCACTCTATCGTTCAAAGTATCATTAAAAGCAAGAAATAATTATTTTTTACTTTTTAGGATATTTTAGAAAGATAGTTTTTTCAAATTAAAAGTTTTTTAATTTATTGTTATTGATCTTTTTTTTAAACTCTAGGCATGCCGATTACTTCAAGAAATGATTGACATCTCATTGGATGGATTTCTACTAACACCCGTTCAGAAAATCTGTAAATACCCACTGCAATTGGCGGAACTTCTCAAATTCACCCCTGATGACCACCCTGACCAACCGCACGTGGCAGAGGCACTGCAAACAATGCGCCAAGTGGCTCATTATATCAATGAGAGAAAGCGACGGATGGAGTGTCTGGAAAAAATCGCCAGTTGGCAGCTCTCGGTCGAAGACTGGGAAGGTCCAGATGTGTTGGACGTCAGTTCGGAACTCATTCATTCTAGTGACGTAACCAAAGTCACGTCGTCTTGGTCTAGAGATTTGACCCTATTTCTATTCAGTCATCAGTTGATTATTACCAAAAGAGTAAGTTGAAATAAAGAGTTAAAGCATTGAATTATTTATTTATTTAATTAATTTTATAGGATCTGCTCAAAAGGAATACTTTCTGCTACAAAGGCCGAATCTCGATGGATCAGAGTGAAGTGATTGATCTTCCAGAAGGACGAGATGCACAGTCGGGTCTTATCCTTCGGCACGCTTGGCGCATGTACTGTAGTGAGAAAGCCAAGTGGGTTACTTTTTGCTCCAAGACTTGTGATGAGAAGAGCAAGTGGATGAAAGCGTTCAAAGATGAACGAAATAGGGTCGAAGATGATGAAAAGCAAGGTGAAATGTGAAAGATGAGTGATCCAAAATTATTGGCTCCATTACATATTTAAATGTTATTATGAATAATAAATGTCACAAGTGATGTGCAAATGATAGCTGCAACATAAAACAATTTTTTGGTTGTTTTGGAAAAGTTGAGTACAGGGTGATTACAAATGAAATTGACAGTTTCAACATTATATTACATCAAAACTATTGTAGATACTGACATTAACTTTTAACGGGTTTGAAGAGAAACTCAAATGACCGGCTGTAAATAGCTGTAAATGCTGTTAAGAAAGAATTTTGCATGCTGGAATTGAGGATAGTGTAGATATATTCTGAACTGAAAAATGTATTCCACAACAATGGTCATATACCGTACCTGCTACACAAAAATCTTGTTCAAATAACAGATGTAATTGACGCAATTTAAAATTTGTTACCAAATAGTAACAGATAGTACGTCTTTTTCAACAAGGAAATTGTGTAAAGAAAATTACATAATGTTGCAATTTCAGGATTGACAAGCACGTAATGCAATTTTGTCAGTTTATTGTGGAATCATATAAAATGGATACTGAATATTACAAATGTTAAATTTTTAACCAAATAAATGTCTTGAAATTACCAGTATTTTACTGTAATTAATGTAATAATGTTTAATTTTTTTTTGTTAGAATTAGAAATCTAAAATTTCAAGAGGAAAAAGTTTTTAAAATTTAATTTTATAAAGGAGTCAATAATTTTAAAGCATCCTCTAGTACAAAAACATCAGATCTAATCTCTTATTTTTATCCGTCTAGGTTTTGTTTTATCCAACCGAGCAAAAACAATGGCTATGACTGTCGCTAAGAATAAATTGAAGAGAAGCAAAAGTATATATAAAAAAAAAATAATAATAATTCTTATTCTAAAAATTTTTATTTTATTGACAGGTAAAAGTGGCAAAGAATTTCTTGCTGGTCGACACATTCCTCGTGTCAATGCCCTCGCACTTCACAACAATCCCTGTACAGTCAAGGGAAAGACAGGCAGTCTTCCTCACGGTCTCCTTTTGAGCAGTGCCAAGAAAAAGAATTCTTCAGGATGGTTTGCATTTGGCAGCAGCAACAAGAAACAGAAAAGATGAACGAGTCAAGTGAACAGCAAACAGAAAGAAATATGAAAAATGTCAACTGTCCATATTCTTACTTCCCTTCCCCCTTTTTTTTCTATTTAATGAATTTTTGTGCCTTTTCGTGTAAATACATTCGTATACATGTATAAATATAAAATGGTTACTTAAGGGCCATTATTTACTAATTTGAACTTTTTTTTTATACTGCGTTTTATTCGTTATGCCAAACGTGCTTCTGTATTTAAGTGTTTCTTAATGAAAAAGACTGGTTTTGAGAAAAAAATCTTTTCAAATATGAATATTTATTGTAAGTGGATGATGAAATTTACAAATTAAATTATTTAATTTTTTTCTTGTCTCGAGATGTCATTTCTAGAGTCGTGTTATTCTCTGCACTACTTATCAGTTTTATTTTTTTTTTCTGCACTTAATGAGTGGCATGATTAAAAAGAAGCTTTACTCCCAAGTAAATAGCAAAAGCAATAGCATTTACTACGAGTAAAAATTTTAGCTCAAAGTAAATGCTTCAATAAAAGAATGCTTTTACTTTTAGAGCTTTTTCTTCAATTTTTGAAGTTTTTACTTTATGTTTGATGACATTTGAAGGTTTTACTTCCACATTTATAGGTTTTGCCTTTGCTTCAAAGTGTGTTTATTTCATATCCAAAAATTAAATTCTTTGATAACATTTTGTATATTTAGGTCCAAAAATGAAGTTCTACAATGAGCCCGATTCCGTGATGTACACTATAACTTATCGCCGCGTTTTATTTTTTATTACTTAAAAAAAAAAAAAAATACTAATTCCAATTATTTATGAGCATAGAAATACAATACAAAAATGTATGCTGCTGCATACGGTACTATGCTTTTGATGATTGTATTTTTTCAAAAGTTATTTTTAATTTACGCTAATAGATGAGATGGCATTAAGTTAAAAATAAAATAAACTGCCCTACAAATACAAAATTGGACAAAAACTTTTTTTATTTAAAATTATTATAAAATTATAACGAAAAACAACTAGAAACAAACATTATACTATTATAATACGCATCTTCAATATTATCTATCTATTTACAAATAAATATAAATATATTTTTAAAAAATTATAAAAACAACATGGGAGTATTGCACATTATTGCAAATAGTACAGTATAAGTATAAGTATAAAACGCATGAAAATTCAAATTTGCAACTACTTTCTATAATATTAAGATAAAAATTATAAATTTCGTTGGTCACAACATCAGATTAACGAAAATAATCATTTTCCCTAAAAATAAATTAAAAAAAAAAAAAAATTGATATTTATTAAATTACCGGTATTTATTTTCATTACTCACACAATAACAGCTCCAATCTTTGGCGTGGTGGAATTTTCGTACAACTTGCTTTCGCAAATCCTAAATCAAAATAAAATTCATCAGGAAAACATTTTAAAAGTTAATAAAACTACTTACTTTGGAATAATAACTTGCTTGGGAAGAGTGCTGCTCGGAGTCGGAGTCGGACTACTACCGTACGATCTTTGAATTGTCGAAGTTGGAGTTATGCCCTGTCCCGGTCCCGTTCCCGGTCCCTTCGAGCCTTCTCTTTTCGCCGCTAGAGAGCGCAAGTTATTACTGGCGCGATGAATCGAAGCATATTGTACCATTTGAATGCTGAAATGAAATGAAATAATATAATCAAAAACTCAAATAAAAATTACCAGTACTGTATTTGGAATTTGATTGTTTTACCTGGATAAATCCTTATTTCGTTTATCTCTTTAAAAAAAAAATTACAAATTAGATTAGCTTTGATATAAATAAAAATTACGGTAATTAATTATTGAATTTGATTTCATACATTCCTTCGTGGTAGCAGCATAAAAAAAAAGCGACGACGATCAACATCAAAAATGACGTCACAATTGGAACTATGACCGAGAGAATAAAATCCGAAACTAAATCCTGCGGTTCTTTGGTGTAAACGGGTGGATGGAAATCATCGCTCGTTAAATGAATCGGTGAGTGAACGGGACCGTTTTCCTCTTGAATCACCGCAGATGAGTAAAGTAAATGAAATTCGCACCAGTTTGGGATGAAATCGTGGATCCGAAAATGCATTTCTGCCGATGTGCGCCGGAATTCCTTAGGACAAGGATTGCGAACTCGTAGTGGTATCACTTCCTGTTCTAAATCGAGGAGATCTGATGAAAAATTGACCAAACTGCCTAATCGGACCACAACACTATAACAAAACATTGTTTTAACTAAATTTCTGTTTATAATAATTTCCAGTCAGTTTAAGGTTACCGTACCCTCGTTTCTCAGCTTGATTTATGGGAACTCGACCGCCCATTTTTATTGCTGATTCCATCAAAGTCACGTAAATTTCGTCATTTATTTTCCCCCATAGATTTCTCATGATGTTGGTTAAGTTTTGAATGCGACCGGGCTCGAACATATCTTCGACATTCAAGTTGGAAAATCTCATTTCAACCTCAAATTTAGCTCTATCTAAAAATTAAGATATAAAAAATAAAAAATTAAAATCAATAAAATCATATTAAAATTGCTAATTCTTTACTTTTCTTCTCCGTAACTGTCAACTGCACAACCTGCTCCGTCCAGTTATAAAATGCTTTATTTATCGCCACAATCTGTTAAAAATATTTATATATTACAAATTACAAATAAATAAACCACCACTAATATCAAAACTTGGAACTTGACACAAAAACATTTTAACACCAAATAAATGTGAGTTCCTAATGTCAATTATTTTTACCCTAATGGGTAATGTTTTTTCTCTTTCCAATCCAGATCCAGATCCAGATCCAGATCCATATTCACGTCCTAACTCCATTTGAAAGAACTTCGGTGGAACGCTTCCGTATAAATATCCCTCGCTGTGTCCGGTTTGGATGAAGGAAACCCATTCGGGTAAATCTGGAAGTTTGTCAAGCGAAACTCTGTATTTGATATCTGTTTTTTCAGCTGGAAATACAAAATTCAAATTAATTTACTTTTTTTTTTAAAGTTTGTTTAATCGTTTTGTTCTTACGATGAGAGATTAATTCACTAAATGGGAAGAAAAATGCTTCGGTTGAGTTGACTTTTGGTGCTCGGTCGTGAGCCGATATGTTGAAAAAAACTGGATAGGAAATAAATAAATAAATAAATAAATATTAAAATTATGGTACTGTACCCTTAAGTTATTTTTAAGCATGTGGTAAAGAGCACATACAGTACGGTACTCACGGAAATGAAGCGAAATTAGGAAGAAAAATACTCGTTGTGAGTTGATATGTGGCATGGTTGATGAGTCTAGTGTTGTAATTGTCCTTAATTAAAACTATTTTTACATCTTTTTGATATTATCCATCTTAATTTATGAGTAAACACCGACTTCCGACAAAGATAGGAGGAGACGGAGGAGAAACCCAGACGGAGAAGATGGAAAACAGGATCTACGGAAATCGTGAATGGCCATTACAGATATACGTAACCAAAAGTATGGATGCGTTGTTGGACCAATGAAATTGTTTAAATTAAAAATTATGTTATTTTATTTTTATAATTTTTTTATTTAGTCGAAAGTTAAAAATGTGTAAATGAGGTTTTTAAAGGTTTATACAGTATTTTAAAGTTTCACATGTACGGTAGCAGAAGCACATAAACCCTGGGTTTATGTACTTGTGGTGTCGCCTATGCAACTACTTAATTCGAGAAATGTAAGATGAGGAATACCGTGCACAACACACCTTTTGAAGCCAACAATAGTACGAAACGCAATTACTGATTTGAGAGATAGACAGCAAACTCAGAAAGAAAACTTCGAAAAACGAGCCAAACCGCTACAATCGCTAAGATTGAGGTACCTCCACTGACAAATCTGAGTTGCCACACCTGTCCCAAGTTTTAATTCGTCGTGAATTACAACTTGCAACAAATAAAAATCGCACAATTCAATAAATACACGTACAGATTGCCATCGGTTTTTATCGTACCGTAAAATACCGTACCGATAAGGCGATAACCGATATTTTTGCAATTTTAGGGTGTACCGAAAATTGATATTTCAGGGCGATATATCGGTTTTCAGTATTTTTAAATAATGTTTTCAAAATGATTACTGTCCACTGTAGGAAAATGAATAATTATTTAACCAACAACCAGTGTTGGCTTCGCTACGCTAAAATTAGCGACGTTATCAATAGCGCCACTCTAACGCTACCCATGAGCAAACGCATTTGCTACAACTGTGAGCAAACCGGGCACGTTAAGCAATTTTGTCCATTTCTGATGATAACCCTCTCCCAGCACTTATGAGCAGTGGAAGCAGATGATGGACGGACTTTGAAACTGTGCACGGAATACCTTTAAAGATGAACGAACATCCCCATGTGCACTGAATGTATAAAGGGAGCCTAAGATATGTGGGGCCACTCTGGACTCGCACTCTTTGATACTGGGACATCCTTCATGTCACAAAAATTTCACCTTGACTACACTGCAAAAAATAAAGATGAGATTGGGGTGTTAATTTAACTTACACACCCTGTTATACCTAGCATCACACCATTTGGGTGAGAAAATGGTATTTCTTAGGGTGTAGCTGTTGCGACACCATTTTGGTAAATTAGTCAACCTCCATTTGCGTGAAAAAATGGTGTTTCTTGGATGAAGCTGATGTAACACCTTTTTGGTGCATTGGCCAACCACCACTTGGGTGAGAAAATGGTGTTTCTGGAGTGTACCATTAGTCATTTTTTTATATTAAGTTTTTTATTTTAGACTTCTTTACATTTAATTTTTTACATTTATTCAAAGAAAACAACAACTTTAGCCTTGTTAGCTTGTGTGTTACCTAAAGACTTTTGTCTTATTCATAAAGATTTGTATTAATTTATGACAAAGAACAGTTAAAGTACCAACTACATATTGGTTAGGTTGTTTGGTGCCACTAAGCAAGTAGTCACAGTTTATCAATAGTTTCAGCTTGTTAAGTTGGAACTTAACTAATCTTGGCGCGAGGCTATGTGAATTGTGATTGGTTGTACTAAGACATATTAGCACCAAGGTGATATAAAACACCAAGATTAATGGAAGAGTGAAAATTTACTAAGCTTTGTGTATGCACTCTAGAGAGTTTAGTGACAAAAAGATCCTGGAAGTTTTGTTACAACAATGACAAGACTTTATTCTTTTGTTCAAAGTTATGGCACTTGTTACAGTGCATTTAGATCAAATATTTCTAGTTACAGGAATTTAATTGGTTTGTTGTTTTCAGGGTGTCCACAGAAGGTTCTTTCTGGCGGATGCATCCAAGATGGTTGCAAGTACGAGAATATAAAAATTAAGTTTGTAAAGAGCGAGAAGCAACACGCCGATTTCTTGACGAAAATTTTGTCAGGGGTGAGATTAGAGGAGATTAGTGTAGATGTTGGATTGATTAATAAGTAACTGAGAGGGGATTTGTTATGATTAGGTATTTTATTTCTTGTTTATTCAATTATTTATTACCGGTATGTAAAAGTGTGATATTATTGATGTTCTTTTTGTATTATAAAAGTGTTGTTAATTATAGAGAGACGTGTCGTTCTTTCATAAGTATAAGTGAAGATTGGATTAGCAGTACACTGATAACAGAAAGCTGAGAAACAAAGTGAGGCGAAGAAGTGGGTTTCAATGGCGACTCGATTGTAGAAATAATCGAATGGAAATTCTCAATGGTTGGAACCAATTTTCAGTGCCGAAATAAGCTTTGGCAGATCCCCAGTGTATTTTCCCAGGATAAAGCTAACTGTAAAGCAATCATACACTAAAAGTGCCAGAGATTAAAAAGTCTCTTAATCTCTTAAGTTAGGACTAATGAAGTACAGTGAAGTAGAAGAAGAAACCAAGAGAGAAAGAGAGAATAGAAACCAAGAGAGAAAGAGAGAATAAAGTCCCTTAAGTTAAGGCTAATGTTAGAGGAAGAAGAAGCCAACAGTGAGAGAATAAAGAAAGATGTGTTGCCTTGAGCAAAGCTGATGCTTTACTGATTTAATAATGACATTTCAGTTGC
>JAQFZP010000802.1:0-26487 GCA_034695745.1 Geophilus truncorum | reverse complement strand
ACTGCTCGTTGATCATAATAATATTTAAAAAAATAGGTCAATTTTCACAAAATATAGGAAAAATAGGATAAATGTCAAAAAAATAGGTGAAAATAGGTCAGTCTTCATAATATAGGAAAAAATAGTTAATATAGGACGAGTACGATCCCTGAAATTTTCATATTTAATAGTAGAGGTTGTTCCGATTTAAGATTAGATTTATAAGAAAATGCTTGTTTAATATCTACTTTCAACTTTTTATTGGGTATTGCTGGCAAAGAAGTTTGTGAGTAATAAAAATGTGCATTTAGTTTGAATTGGAAATCATTAAGTCAGCATCGATCCAGTTCTTCTGAAAAATTAAATTAATATTATGTTATAGGGTAAGTAAATTGCACCTTTCGCTTAAAAACGTCTTGTTACGGTATCCAAATGCCAAACGATGGATTTCGATTTTTCTTAGATAAACGAAATAAATGAAGTAAAATAAATAAATAAAAAAAAAAATAAAAAAGTCGCTAATGTTTTTTAAAAAAAGAGAAGTTTAGGCGAAAGTTGTACCGACAAGTGAAAGCGTTACGACAAAAGGAAACGATTTTTGCGACATGCCCAATTAAACGCCAGCCTAATAAAAAGGCATTTTAAATTTTGCCTTGTCATTATAGTTATTGCCGTTTCAGATGTAAATAAATGACAAATGCAATTACACTTTCGTATTAGCACTATCTAATATTAGATTACCAGTATTCAATGCCAGCTTTTTTATACCAGGTGATCGCCATTTTGAAAAATGAGTGCTGGGTAAATTATACCGTAGTTGTGCCAGTCGCAAAATTTTCTGGAGAATTTTTAATGATAGCTACATTGAATTGAAATGTAGGAATAGAATTAAAATCAGTCCTGTAACACACGTCTATAAAAGTGTGAACTTACATCTATGGTGATGATGTAATTTTTAATAACTAAATAAGTTACAAATATATGCTTTATAAGATGTTTTATTTTATTATTTTTCATAATTATTCCTATTTTTGTATTAAAACCACAGAATAAATATATACAGTATCTGTATTGTGTGTTAAAACTGCCTAACCATTTATTATTCTTTGTTTTTAATATCGTTTTGAAAGGCAAATTCTGGGTAAATGATAATGTACTATATACACTTACCACTTACCAAATTTAAACTTTCATTACCGGTACCGTATTTCACAATTAAAAACTAAACAGAATGACAGAAGTGGCTTTGAAAACGTTTCGTCATTGATAGTTTTGTTCCCATTCACTTATGGCTACCATCAATTACCAATTAACTGGCATTTGATGGGCACATGCTAGTCGAGTTTTAGGTCATGTTGGTTGTCCATAAGTATTAGCTGCCTACATCATTCGTTGATTACAGTGCAACGTATGGTCAACCAAAGCCATACAACCAGAACCAGCTTTTAAGAGGGTCATCAGGGGTCAGACTATAGGATGGAACTGTCTGATCAATAAACCATGTTAAAGTTGGATTAACATGGCTTTTTCTTACTCGCTAATTAAATTATTCCAACCTCATTTTAGTGCTAGAGTAGAAATTTGAAAATTCAAATTGACAACACAGTAAATTACTAACAACTAGGATACGGCGGACTCGGTGAGAAATAGAAAATTAATTTAATTATATTGTAATAAACTTTTATCATCGACTAATGTCCTAGATTACGTCCAGTTAAAGAATAACGAGTGGAAATTTTAGAGTGCTTAGGAGGACTTGAGCTAATCTCGTAGTCGTTTGTAACGAGTTGACAAGTGTTATTACCCTCGTTTTCTGCCTTTTGCTTTGCTTTGCTGCTTCTAGTCTTTCTCTTGTCGCGGTGGTGCCATCTGGCGAATACTCGAAAACATAAATTTGTTTAATCCTTTATGCTTAACTCCTGATCTTGCTCGTAATTCAGTCTACACTTTAATCCCTTGAAATACAAGATGTTCAATGCTCACTTCCACATCAATCTTAATTCTCAAGTCGCCAGTCAGTTTGATTTTAGGGTTGGGAGATGGGAGATGAGATTTATTCTGTGAAATCAAATTTCTTGACAGAAGTCAGAACGTGTACGACTCCCCTTTTTCTCTCCTTCCCCTGGAGTTTACCTTTATTTTTACTAAGCAAACTTGCTACATTTTCAATTCTTTTATATTTTCAGAAGTAAATTGACTTTTTTCAAATTTTTCAAGAGGTATGTGGTATCAACATCAATTTTTGAAATTACAACTTTCTATAAGAAGTGATTACTTATTCATATTAGTTCATATTAGTGCATCTTGGGAATATTTTACACTCTTTACTTGTGTAGGTGAGTTTGTTTTTTACTCTAACTCCAAAAAAATAAGAATAGTAAAGTTGTTGACCTCATTTGACCCATAATTTTGGTAATAAAAACTACAACAAATACAATAAAGTTCGAGGCTATATTTACACTCACTGTGGAATTTTGATGATACAATCATTAGTGATCAGATGCAACACCTTGCACAGAATCATTTGCTGCATTACAGCACCATCTATTGGTCGACAACTCAATTAAATACATGTAGCAAGAATCCATTCTTAGTGTTAGTATTTTGTATATTTAGATTGTGTTCGAAAGTCAATTAAAAATATTTAGTTTTTTTTTTTTTTAGAGTGATATAAAAGTATTTCAAAGTTTATATTCTTTGAAAGTTAAAATATCTATTTTTAATGGTTTTGGAAGTTAGAATTTTATTTTAATTCTATTTTGGAAGTTGGAATTTTATTTTCATTATGCTTGGAAGTTGGAATTCGATTTGGTTTGGATTTGGAAGTTGGAATTTACTTTAATTTCACTTTTCACCGTCGTTGGCGCTGCTACACGCTAAGTCGCCGATCCGGTGGAGCCGTGGAGCGGAAGCGGAATAACATCGAATGGAGACTGGAGTAAGTTCGAATGGACGAATGGGAATAACTTTTAATTAGGATCCTAATTCAAAGTTATTCCCATTTTGAATTTGATTAACTTAGAATGGGAATGTGGTTTGTTCTGGGTTGTAGACAATATTCAAGTTCAACTTCAAATCGATTACAACTGCAATATTTTTTTCTTTTGATATATATTATAAATTTGGCTTTATTGCTCGTCCATAGTATCTATATTTTATATTTTTTTTTTGTAAAATAAAGGCAAAAAAGGTTTGTGACGTCATCATGACTACTCGAGCGAATCGAGTCGATCCACACGGTTTTGTTTGTTCCGCGAAAAAGAGCGCTTTAGTTTGCGCCCTACTAATCATGGTTTCTTTTCCTTTTTCCTTTTTCCTTTTTTATTTTTAACTTTTACAACGTAATTTTAGTTAATGAATCGATCTAGAACCCAAGCCTTTGAAATTTTAATCAAATCTATCTTGGCGGAACCCGATCATCAAAGTGTAAATGTATCACTTTGATTCTACTTAAAAGTCTCCAGCACTCTGGGGCTGCTTCATCTCGTAGCGACGCTTTTCATAAGTAGAATCAAACAAAATCGAGAAAATGGCGTGGTATATAAGAAATCCCCTTCGAGCTCAAGAAATCGTACTTTCGCGCATTATAGTACTTTCTAACTTTTGCCAGCTCGAAAATCAAGCTTCTGAACTTCCACACTGTTTCCTAACAACTTTTACATTCACGTAAACAAAACCTAAAACTAAAGGTATGTTTCCAGCTCCAACCTATTCTACTGTTCATTTATCAAGGCGCTGTTTCGCTTAAAAAGAACATATTTTGCGAACTTCACTGCGATTTTGTGGATAAAGTGAGCAAAATGTGCAAAAATCTTACTTACAGTATTTAGACTTGTCATACGATATAGACATTCCTTCCAAAGGCCTATTTTGATTGGTACGACATTACCTCGATGCAGAGTTCTTAAATTGAGCGAACGACGACGTTTTGCGATAATGTACTGGTTACAATTTCTTTTTATTTACGGTACCGTATTAAAAAGATGGACATACTTGTGGGGGCTGAAAACGTTATTTTTCCGGTTTGACCGAGGGGGATATCCTCTGTCACAGTCTGGTCACATGACTGAATCGACGATATTAACTTCAAAAATTAATTTCTATATTGATAATTTCTATAATACTAAATAACCACGGTTACTCTGGTTATAGTTTTCGAACACACCCTAGATTACCGTGACGTCATCCCGGTTTGCACAGGTGTGCGTCACGTCCCCTTAGAAGCGCGTCGTGCTTCTCCGCATAACACCGCGCATCTTGACCCTTTTTACACTGGCGAATAACAGTGGCTTTATTTAAGCTCAACATGAATGGCATGAGGAAAAGTGATTTCTTTCATGCTACTAGTGAAAAAGTTATCCCAGTTATGTGCACTGGTTCAGCATTAAAACTGACCCCCCTTAGTATGTCTAATCATGTTTAGAAACTGGATTTTTTTATTGCTTCTTTGAGTTTTACAACAGATGTTCACTGATCACTGATCAGTAATCCTCAGAAATTGATCGTAAATCGTTTCAGCTAATATGATTCACTTGTGTGAACTTAGTCTTGCTTTGAGCATCTCGCTAAAGACAGGAATAGCGTGAACATCTGACGTGTTTCTCTGCAACAAATTTCTCCAGTGGTCGTCTTTGATTGTGAGAAACAAAGCAGAGCTGTCGCAGTCATTTAATAATATGGATTACCATATCTACCATAAGATTATAGGGAGATGGCAAAATCCGACAGACATCCAATGACAAGGTAAAGTTATCAAACTGATTATGTCATATGAGAAAGAAAAGAAAACATTAACGATATTAAAACTTACCGACAAAGAGAGCAAATGTTAGTATTTGCTCAGTTTACATGTATCACTGGATGCATTCTCAGCAGTCACTTTAGCATGTTCGAGTGATACAATTGTTACTTTTAGCTCTTGTTTGATAAAAACCAAATCATGAGTGGGCCATCAATTTTTTCGTTAGAACTTTTAGCCATTTTTTTATTTCTACGGTATAAATATTTGTTAGTTGTTATTTTGTTTTTACTTTCTTAGAGCCGGTTGCACCAACAAAAGTTAAGTTTAAACAGCAATTTAATTTAAACTCAGCTTAAACTTATTTTTGTTGCACCAAAAATTTAACCATGTATTTGAAAGGTTCAGAAAATGCAGAATATCTGCATTTCTCTGAGTGCTGCTGCCATCTATCAGTTGCAAGAATTATTTGTTTATTATTCTCAATTTAGTTCTCTCATAGTTATGTCTGAAACTGAACCCATTGATTGACGACGCATCATAATAATTTTTGTGCTCGAGATTCCTCCTCAGCATACAGCGCCAACTATTGATCGATTGTTGAACATCGATCATTGTTAGTTATATGACTCAAATGTGTTTAAAATTTAAATTGAAAGTTTTAACAAAATTTAAACAAAAAAATAAGATTTGCCACCATTTCGTTCTTTTTTTTTTAATTTTTTAATTTTTTTTAAATTTTGTCGATCGGAGAATTGCATTCAAACCGTTTTGTAAGACTAAATACAAACTTTAAACAGTCATTACTAAGACGTTTTGGTGTAACCTTTGTAAAATAAATCATACCTTTAAATTTCCCCTTTATCCACCATTAATTTATAACTTATAGGACAATTTCTCACGGCTAATTCCTCTGCAAACAATCTGTTTCCGGTTTTTCCTATAAATTGTCCGGATACTTTATTCCACAAATGAAACGTATACGCATTCTTCCATGTGTACAATACACGAATTGGCATAAAATAAAATTTCCAATGGGTGTACGGGACGGGGAAAAACGTTTTCGGAGGCATTATTTTAACGTTTAAACAAGCAAACACATCTTCAGGTTTGGCATCGACGATCCTGCTTTTAATTTTGCACTTGGTAATCAAAACCCTTGTCAACAAATCCGGTCCTTGGGCGGTAAATTGATATTTTTTGTATCTTTGCCCGTATTGTATCATGCAGTCGTATAGAAACGGATGTTGTTTATCAAATATCATCACGGCACCATTAAGGTGGTTGTTATCTTCACGCCCAATGATGTTGGTCAAATTAGAAACGCTTTTAACACTCCAAATATCTGTGTCTAAATAAATCCCTCCTTGTTTCCATAACAAGGCTAACCTCATTGCGTCGCTTAAATGTGGTAATTGATATGGTCCGTTCTTGTATTCTCCTTTGACGTACCAGTCTATGAGTGGAGTTCCGTTTAAAATGTCTTCGGCAGTTGTTTGTTGAATTTGAACGTTTGGGAAATGATGGATGGAGTTGGAGTTTATTGGTGAAAGAGTGTGAAATGTGATGAGTGAATCTGGATTGTGCTTTGAAGCACTTTCGATGGCGCATAAAGTTCGTAGTTTCAGTGTGTCGTCGTTAGGGTTCGTGTTTATAAAGTGGATTGTTGGTGGTGGCGTTGTTAGTAACAGTGGATCGGACATGCTAGTGGTGAAATCTAGCAAAAAAAAAAAGCAAAAATAAACAGAATAGTAATGTATATTTCTAAATCCCTCTGTATTTATAAAAAAAATAATTAATTAATTAATTAAAATTAACGATTTGCATGAAAGCGAACGTTCACTTTCCCTGCATCAACTACAAACTCAGTTGATTGAATTCAGGGATTTTTTTTTTTAGACTTTATGTCTCAATTGCACATTAGTCACCCTGTCGTTCACTTCCTAGAATTCAATCACATTAATCGGCCAAGCAAAGTGGATCTCTTTAAATAAATACAATTTGAAAACCAAAGCATTTTGCGCTTGATTTGAGCATTGAGTGTTTTGAGCTTTCCTGCAGTACACACAAACAAACAGAGAAGTAAAATATTTTTTATGTTTATTTTATTTGACCTTACCTGAAGAACGTTGGTACAAGTAAATAAAAAATGGAATTGTTGCTGTCGAACACAAGATTGTAATGATCCTCCACCATGCTTGAATCATTTCTGCAAGGAAACTAGGTCGACTCAGTCACACATCGATTTCTGACATAATAGTTTACTTTTTATATAAACTAAAACAAATGAAAGTATTATTCGAATGAAAAGTCAATGGACGAAAGACATACAAAAAAAAAACAAAAAAACATGCAATGTTAACTTCAAAAAGATAATTAACATCATTAAAATTAATAAATTTACCAAATATCGAATTCCATACCACCGAAAGCAAAAGTATTATATTTAAAATATTTCAGCAAACATAAAGCAACTTGATTGCTAGTCTTACCTTATGAATTGTACGCTTTCTCATCCATTCACCTACAACTCGAGTGCACTGGGGTGAGGGACCTTATTACTTAATTAAACCACCCGGTTTCATGTCCTCGAGCATAAATTACAGACCGGAACGATGATGACGATAGTATCCACAAGTTTATTCCATTACTTTACTTTTTCCCGTATAATAAATCACATTTTTTTTTCACACGCATTTTATTTCTTTAATGAAAAACTTTCTTTTTAACGATACCATGCACAGTGTGAATCAAAATGTGTCACTTTGTCGGTTTTAGTTACGTTGGTGGCCCATACCGTAACGCCAGAAGAAAATCGATACATCTATTATTGGCGCACATTTTGAATCATCCTTTGCAATTACAACGTGCAGGTTTATAAATACAATTTTCACGATTACACAATCAGTAAATTGACTGAAGTATACACAATACCGAGAGTAAAGTTACGAACAAGTATTTGTAATTTGAGCTAGCGAGTCACGAAATAGGAGGTAAATTAAAATTTGTAATTTGAGCTTAGCGAGCCACAAAATAGGAGGTAAATTAAAACCTACACTGGTACTCAAAGTGGCAACTTTTCTATTATTTTGCAGGCACAGTGATGTGGAATTGCTACAAAACCCCAGTTAGCTTCGGAATCCGGGTCTTCTAAAATCCGATGGTACATCATTGTCCAGCCTGATCTCATTTCGCATTCGGACATGAATTTACTGTTTAAAAAATAGATTTCAATTTATATTTTGGATTCCTCAATGACCACGGGATCGTTGAGACACACTTTTATCTCTACGAAAAAGTCTCACTTGCGAGAAGCTGATAACTGAAAACTTGTTCTTTTCTACTGTCTTTAAGATGGAGATCAGCCAACCATTTAAAGGTCAAGAGGATAAAAAAAAAATTAACTATTTATTATGTTTAATTCCCCAACTATTTGCATAGTTTTATAAAATAACTTAAATCATTGAGTAGCAATGTGTTTATCTTTTAGACAGAATTTTATATAACTTTAAAATGTTAGTCCAAAGTCTACAATAACTCATGTTTTTTTTTTTGTTTTTTTTTTTCATTTGTATTATTTTCCCCCAGTATAAAAACCATTCTTAATGCAATCAACATGCCAAGCATATTTCTAGATTTTACTATCATAATCTTACTTGTTATTGATTCCAGAACAAGGCGTTGCATTCGATTCGCATCTATAAACGAAAACATATTGCAAGGCATCTTGTTCCTGTATGACTTCGACTTTCTTTCCATTGATGTCTATTGTTTCATTGACCAGTTCCCACAGCCTTAAAGGTCAAAAGCATAAAAGTGAAACACAATCATCATATACACAGCATTTTTTTTCACCTGCCTTTGGGTTTGGCAAGATTCGTCCGGTATTGCTAAATGTCTTCTATTTTTCGTTTGACGTACTTTCATGGGTCTGAATCCTACTGGCTAAAATTCGCAAGGAAATGAATTGCCATTATCAATTGTAATCAACACGTTTCGAGAGTTCTTTACGTCTGGATCAAACACAGGCTTTGTCTTGCCGATCCATAAACGACTTTCTTGAAATGCTGGATGGTGAATTAAACGTTCGTGAATATCTCTGTATCTTGTTTTTAACCTGGTGCGAATGTCTTGTGATAAAGTGAGCCTTAATTCCTTTTGAACTTCTCTTAGGATTTCATCAACAAAACCTAGAATGAATTATTAATGGTCAAATTAAAATTTAAAATTTTTGTTTTAGTTTTAGTTTTAAATGTATTAGAAACTTAAGCCATCTCTAATGCTTCTAAAGAGGAGTGTTATTTTGAAACAAAATGAAACAAAATGAAACTAATTTCACTGATTATCTGTTATTAATTTAGCAGAACATGTTTTGGGTGTCGAACTTTGTACACATATGAGTGCATCCAACTCTGAACGTTCCCCTTGAATAGACAGATGAGTAAGTGTTTATGATCTCAACGCTTAATTGCACTTTCACTTTGATGTGATTATTATTGAAAATAAAATCAAATATAATGATGAAATTAATTAATGTTTTTCTTAATAAATAAGTTACCTATGGCAACTATTATTACTGATTGTTAGATAGCTTACTCAAGATTTTTCATACACTAACAAGAATTTAATTCAATAATTATAAAAATAAAATAAACTTACAGTACATGTGCAGTTGATAAAAAATTAAGATTGGCAGTTTAATTCAAATTTAATATGGTACCGTACCTTTATGTAAACAGAAGTAAATGTAAATGTACGACTTTATTTATTATTTAAGAATTACCGTATTTAAAATTTTAATTGTTTACAAATTTTTCAGTGTTCAAATATCACTTGTAGCCCAGAGCCCACATACAGTAGTGCATTAAGCTACGGTAATTACATTCTGTCTTCTAATAAAATTAGATGACAAATTGAAACTTCTCGATCCTTTAACTTTCTAACTGGCAAATGTGCTGTAATAAGGTATCGGGGCTTTTTACACAGTAATTTTAGAACTATGGTATGGTTCATTATAAAACATCAAAACACAAACAAATTTTCCCATTTCGGTTTTTGGATGAGTTCAAAAATACTTTCGAGCTGGGCAAATATGACTTTGACAAACTCCACTCACAAAACGCATGAACAAAACTACATGTGATCTCTGCAACCTTAGAGCACTATGTTTCCACTTTTCAAATTTTTTATTTCCAGCCGATCAAAAAAAAAAATAAATAAATAAATAAAAATAATAATAATAATAATAACAGTCATTCGAACGATATTTGCTGAAGCCTATTGCTCAAACACAGTAAATAAGAGGCGTAAAGAAATGTAAAGGAATTGAACCTGAATAAAATAAAAGCACAAAAACAGAAATTCCCCAGAGATCTAGTGAAATGACATTCATAGGAAAGTAAGCACGTACGGTAAGTAATCATACCTCTTTCTACCAAAACCCCATGAGTGCAATTTTTGTAGAAAACTAAATAGAAAACGCATTTTGTTTGCTACCCACGCGACAAACTTAATTACAAAAGGCGTCACTTTAACTATTTTTTTTTTCTAATTTTTACTTTCACCTTTTAAGACCAGTTGCAATGCGCCGTTGTTGACCTGAATAGACGACAACTGCCCAGCTGCTGACCAACATTGCACTATAAATAGAATAAAAAAGTGTGTGAAAAAATAAATTGGATGAGATGAACCAACATCATTTTGAGAGACCTAGTTTTGGGGAAAATTGTCACTCTTCGTATTTGGGGTAAGGGCAGTGTCTCCCTCCAAGAATTTAGACAAAATAATTAGGTGCGATTTTCTATTTTATACAAAATACCAGTACCAGTAAACAAAGAATTTAAAAATGTTTTAAAAGTTAATTTCGTTTGATTAATTAGTTCTATTTTTAACTCATGCAGACATCATAGGCGGGTATGTAAACACATTCAAATGGCAACTGATTGAACTGCCAATCTGAAACAATATCGAGAGCTGAAAATGTTCAATTCTTTAAAACGAAATTTGCACTGTTAATCAAAGAAAAATATAAATAATCTAACTTGTAAGTATAAAGTTAAGGTATAGACAGTGTTGCTACATTTCTATTTCTGCTATTTGAGTTATTGAGTATAATACGTTGTTGCAATAATTAGAATGAGCAACGTATAATTCAGCTCATTAATAAATGAGGAAAATTTAATTATATTTAATCAAAATAACGAAAATGACACAAACTGCAGTTGATTTTAAAACTACTGAACTCGTCATGACGAGAACTTCGCTATATGCAGATTTGTTATAATAGGAACAATCATTTGTCACGAAATTAGAAATTATTTAAAATTTACAGACATAAATAAATGGGTTGCGCCAACTAAAAGCAAAATTTTAACCAAGTAATGATTTAATTATAATAATAATAATAATAATGTTAATAACTTCACTTAAAACTATATCGACACAATCGATCACGGAGAATCAAATAACTATAATTAAATTTATATTTAATATTTAATTAATCCTCAATCACGAAAAATTACCACAAAACGTACGGTACATTAAAAAAAATAATAATTAAAACTAAAACTGAATGCAATTTAATTCTCAAATCCATATAACCTACTATAAATAGTCACGGGATAGTGCAATGCAGTGTAGCATGACTCAAAACCGTGCGAAGTGTTGATATAAAATTACCACAAGTATTTCAAGTTTTAACTAAAATGAAATCTACACGAAAAGTAAAGAAAAAAAAGGCAAAGATAAAAAAAAATGAAACTCATTTTCTACTTACTTCTTTCACTAAAGATTAGGAAGATTATCCCGACGCATAAACTTGTTGAGGAGCTCATGACACACCTGAGCTTCTGCCACAAGACGTGATGCTTGAAATGAGACCGTAGTGGATGCTGAACGCCCACACACACATCCACATTGATTCAGGTAAGTTCACATTCATACACTTGATATTAAATGTCATCATCCACATCTTTATATATTTATATTAGCATTTTTTCTTTCATCTTTTAAAAATTTATTTCTTTAACATGCAAAACTCTTTCATTAAATGCGCGTTTTATTAACGCTTTGAAAAAAAGTTGTTTTTTTCGTGGAAATCTGCATTAAAAAAATAAAAGCAAAAACAAAACACCAGCGAAACTTTTTTTAAAGGTTAGTTTTTATTCATTCAAGATTTGTAAACTAGTACAATCTCTGCGGGGCACCCATAGTGCTTTTAATGTGCAACGATCGCACGTTTTGCCAATTCTTTTTCAACAAAGACACCAAGAAGTTGATGGCGAGCGAAATGTTTTGCACGAGTTCTTCCGGCGTCATGTTGACGTGTCCGACAGCGACCGCCAAACATAAAACCTGAGAAAATAATAATTACATTTTTAATTTATGAAAATTATTTTATTAATTAATTTATAAATAATACCTTTTTCATCTGGAACTTGATGGTGGCTTTCACTTCGTCGATTTTGGCTACCATGCTCTCATTGTGAGACAAAAGCGCTGGAAATTTACCAGCCTTGTTCAATCCTGGACCCAAAAGACGCGGGATCTGTTTAATGAGAGACTCTGAAGCCAAGAAAGCATCGTATTTCTTAGCTAGAAAAATAAAAAAAATAAAATGTCATTTTTATTTTTATTACTTGAAAAAAAAAATTAATTATTTTAAGCTCAAAATGTTAAAAAATTCTCAGATTTCGATATTTTCGTCAATAGTATCGGATAATACATGCAATTATTTATAAAGCATCATTGAATTTTTACTTCCATAAAATAATCTTTTCACACCGTACCTAGTTTCTTGACCAATTTCTTGTTTTTATTCAATTTTTTCAACGCATCAGAATCCATGAATGGAACATTGTTAATTTTAGCATCGTCGCAATGCTGTTGGTCTCCCAACATGCAAACCGTGAATTTCGGGCGCGGAATGTGCTTTAGCCTAAAAAAAAAATAAATTGTGAAATTACTTCTAAAAGTTCATTTTTATCTGGTTTATGTAAAATAATCAGAGCATTGTATAAAACAAACCTCTTATTACGTAATTACGCATCTATTTTAAAGTTTCGGTGACATTTCAAATAAGAATGACACCTCCCCACAGATTTAAGACCATGGGTACTGGTCCGCTAAGATATTGCTACCTCAGCTACCTATTTCCATTCAAAAAACTGATATTTCACATTTGATATTTTCTTATATATAAAGCCAATCGAAGTTACTTTAAGCAAACTTTATCAATTTTTTTTTTCATGGGATAGGTCATTTTCATACTTTACTGTGCCGGAGAAACGCTTATCCTTTTGCGGATCGTAGTTTTTTAACGCAATTTGCAGTTCTACGGTTTCCAGAAAGTTCTTCTTATTCTTTTTCGAGTAGGCAAGTGTTCCATTCACGCATTCGTAAAGCGTATCCCTACTAACTTTGGAACTAAAAAAAATACAAAGAAACACATATATTTATAACAAAATCTTAAATGATAGTTGAAAATAATGATTTAAACATTAAGATTAATTCAATATTGTAGGCTTTAGTTGGTTTTTTGACTAGGATTTAGCAGGATTCTAATTTTTCTTACCTCATGGTCAGCGATGGTCTTCTACCACGTTCACTTACCAAACCGGAAATAAAGGTGTGTGCGATAACTCCGCAGATATTCACATGACCTTACATGACGCATTGAAAATTTATTGCACAATAGTGGCACAATAGCATTAAATTCAAAGTTTAATTTCATTCTATTTTTAAAATATTATTTAAAATATTTCAATAAGATATTATACCAAAACTACATAAAAATAAAGTTAAATAAAATTGTAGCGCTTTAGATTGAAACTGAAACATTAAATACGTCACGTGCAAGTGCTCGTTAAAAACTTTATCATACTTTTTAATTTTATTTTACCGTACTAATTAACAATAGTTAAAAGTAAAAACTAAATTCAATTCTATTTACATTTTATTAAAAACAAAATTATTATTACCCAATAACGGCGTGTGACGTAAATTATTCTCGCCTTGCTTCATTCCGCCATCTTCCATTCGCAAGCATCAAAACATTTTGAGGAAAGAAATTGACACATAAGTTGAACATTCTAAATTTTGATCTCCGATTTGCATCACAGCATTAAAATGGTACCAGGGGATAACACCCAAGTAGTACCAATAGAGGTAAACTCTTTATTTACTAAAAACAATAAAAAAAATTAATAAAATAAGTAAAAATTTTAATAATCCGGACGAAGAAACCGATATGGTAAAAGAACATGGTATAAAAAACTAGGGCAAACATTTAAGAAATAATGTACCCGTACACGAATGTAGTGAGACACGTTGCTCGGGAGAAATGACTTCAAGTTCTATATTTAAATTTTCGGTTTAACCCTTTAAAAATGGCATGTAGGTGTAGGAATGCGATTAGATAGGTGCAATAAATATAGAAAAAGGTTTTTTTTTTTTCATAGCCAAATGTTTTATGATGTATACATTTGAGTGTCAGTTTACTCCGAGAATTCAACATTGGGCTAAATTGATAAAATAATAAAATAATAAAAGAATATTTAAGAACATCTGTAGTACGATATCAGTGTTTAACACGTAATAAGCACTTGAATTTTTAATTGACACTTTAGTGTAAGATTCCCGATCCCGAGTTGATAATTACCAAAACCAGGTCCTTACACTAGTTTATTTTTAGCCGAACACGACCTGCTTATATAATGAAGTAGTTTTATTTTTAGAAAATTGTCGTAAGGTTAATCATTCCTAGATGCGACCTGAGGTGCGATCGAAAGGATTGAGGATTCCTTTTCCTCGTATTTCACGTCTACTCCTGTCTAACATCAATTCTCACTTTTCAGGAAAACATGTGCGCCAAAAACGAACCAACTGCGAACTGCATCATACGGGACATGACTGGCCTAGGAGCTAATGTGAGAAAATGGAGGATTGTTTTAAAAAAAAAAAAAAATTGTCCCTGTTTTGAAACTTTAATTTCTTTAATTTCTGGTTGTTTCAGATGTCGCCAACGAACAAAGTTACGTTGGTGTTGCCGATTTCGACTACAGCTCAGGAATTGATGTCCCGTGTCGCGGAATCTTTTTCGTACAGAGTTGATTCATTTGATTTGGTTTTACAAATTCACAATGAAACAGATGTAGGTGGAAATCGGTTACTAAGCGAATTAAATTGATGTTTAATGTCTTGATTCAGGTTGATGTAAGCGCTAAAACCACCGAAACTTTAGGCGAAATGGGGTTCGACTACGAAGCACACAACAGGAATAAATTAATATTACTCGTTAAAGACGAGGAGCAGTTTCGGAGCACGCAGGTAAACAGGGTAAACATTACGTAATAACGGTTTTTTACTGAATTGAAAAACTTATTTCTTGAATTTTAAAGATTCCGGCCGAAAGTGCAAACACCAGTTCGAACGGCCTGCAACTCGGTGCTGTAGCTGGGGCTGGTGACGCCGAGCCAGTGAAGGCAGAGCCGTCTGCATCTGCGTATTCTGAAACTGATTATTACTGCAACAAATGCAGTTATAATTCAAATGCGTTAATTAAACAGGAAATTGGTAAATAGCATTCATTACTTTACGAGGAAATTTTTTTGATTTTTGTAACTGGATAAATGTGCAATTTCCGATTTATCTAATTTTTTTGTTATTTAAAAGACGATTCATGGACCACTAAAAATTACTTGACAAAAAAATTTCCACACAAAGTTTATTCTAGTTAATCGATAAATGAATGTATTATTTTTTTTTTTCTTTTTTTTTTTTTTTTTTTAATTAAAGGTTATGTTGGTCTCGTCAATCAAGCCATGACCTGTTATCTCAATAGCTTGCTACAGACGCTGTTTATGACGCCTGAATTTCGAAATGCTTTGTACAGGTGGGATTTTGACGGGAAGAAGGACGATGAAGCTAAGAGCATCCCATTTCAACTTCAGAAATTGTTTCTACAGCTACAGGTAGATGAAATAAGGATTGCGTTCAATGAATTGTTGTTCATTTTGCGTTTACTTTTAGATCAGTAAACGGCACGCAATAGAGACTACTGAATTAACACGCAGTTTCGGATGGGATAGCAGTGAGGCGTGGCAACAACATGACGTTCAAGAGTTATGTCGTGTGATGTTCGATGCTCTAGAACATAAATTTCATAATACAGGGCAAGCGCATTTGATCAATCACCTTTATCAGGGGAAGTTAAAGGATTACGTCAAGTGCTTAGAAGTATGAATTCTCAATTTTTTTTTTAATTGAGAAAAAAAAATTGGAATTTTTTTTTTGTTTGTTTCAGTGTGGTTATGAAAGTGCACGAGAGGATACATATCTGGACATACCGTTACCGGTTCGACCATTCGGTCAAACAGAAGCGTACAACAGTGTCGAGGAAGCGTTAAGAGCGTTTGTACAGCCGGAAGTATTGGAAGATACAAATCAATATTTGTGTGAAAAATGCAATAAGAAATGCAATGCTCACAAGGTAAAAGTGATGTTCCACGTTTATTTAAACCCTGTACCATATTTCATGTGTTTCTCATTTTAGGGATTGAAATTCATCACTTTTCCCTATTTGTTGACGTTACAACTAAAAAGATTTGATTTTGATTACAACACAATGCACAGAATTAAGTTAAATGACAAGTATGCACACTTGAACCGGTTTTTGGTATTTTTATTCATAAATATATTTCGTTTTTAGAGTTACTTTTCCTGAAGTGCTCAATTTGAACAGTTTCGTCGTGACGGATTTAGACTCCGAAACGAACGACGACGCAAGTACCACTGACAGCGGCTCGGCCTTAGAAGAAGATCTGGGTCCACCCGTTAATACCGGCCGTCTTGACTCGAGCGCCGTGATGAACTCGTCGGACACGGTCCAGGACGACGACGAGGGCATCGATTTGGGCTGTTGCAGTGGTAGTAGTGGCAGCACGCAAAACAATCAAGAAGTGTCGGCGAACGAAAAGAACCTTCGTCATTCGGCTTCTACCAAAGGACCTTTCGTGTACGAACTGTTTTCGATCATGGTGCATTCTGGGAGTGCAAATGGCGGGCATTATTACGCCTACATTAAGTCATTTAATGACGGTCAGTGGTATTGTTTCAACGATCAAAGTGTGATGAAGGTATTAATATAAAATTTAGCATTTAATGATAGTTTTTAATGTTAGTAAAATAAATTTTCAAGATTACGCACGACGATATTCGCAAGACATACGGAGGTGGACCAACTCGTGGATGGTTCTCGTGTTCGACGAATGCGTATATGTTGATGTACAGACAGATCGACAAAGAACGAAACGCCGGTTTGCGATAATCTTACATTTTTTGTGAGAAATTTCGTTAATTTTTTCTTCTTCAGAGGCGATGTGTGTCGAGGAGTTTCCAGACCACATCAGGAAACTGGTGGCTTCGATGCAAGAACAAGAGGAACTCGAACAACAGCAGAGAGAAATCGAACGAAATATGTGTAAAGTAAGGAAATTGAAACATGCGTTTAATTTGGTCGTTAAAATGTGTATATTTCATTCGTCAGATTAAACTATTTTGCCAACACCCGATACAAAATCGTTTGGTTGACATGAGATTGCGCGTGAACAAAGACACGACGTTGGCTGAGGCCACAGCTACGTCGCATAAGATAATGGCGCTGGACGGCATAGTGCCTGTCGAAAGGTGTCGCCTTGTAAAATACGACGAACTTCACGACTCTCTCGAGTGCTCGTTCGAAGACAGCGACGACGTTTCGATGGGAGAATTGCTGGGAGGCGCAAAGTCCAACTATAAATTTGATCTGTTACTCGAAATACAGCCGCCTGAAAAACCGTTTCAAGTTTATAACCCAGGTGGCACTACCGTGAAGGTGTTTCGAGTGCATTTGGACAAGGAGGAAGTCGATGAACCCATAACAGTTAGAGGTTGTTTGATGGACACCGTAGAGACGTTTCAGAAGCAAGTTTTAGAGGTACTAAAACGGAGATTTACGACGTTTATTACCTTATGTTTATTATTATTATTATTTTTCTTTTTCAAGGCGCTTGGATGTTCATGCGAGGCACCCGTGCGTCTGGTGTTGATGAAATATTCAAATGACATGAGACTCTTAGTAAATATGACCAAAACGTTGAAAAGTGAAGGCTTTTATCGAAGTACTAAAGTGAGTTGTGTATTTTTTATTTTATTTTATTTTTTTTTTTGGGGGGGGGGGGGGTAATTTTTAATAGCGTATTTAAACTTGTTTTTGTTGTAGGTATTTGTTGAGTATCCTGCCACTGAAGATGCGCAAGTAGCATTTGAACAGTCACGTTTGTGCCAAATCTTAGACCGATTCGAACATACAATCACTTTATCTGTAGTTTTGCCTGCCGTTTCGAAAGGTTTATAGTAATGGAAGAAAATTATTTGATTTGTTATTAATTTTTTTTTAAATAGAAATTTTAGATAAATTAGGAATACCGTCTACATACGACGACCTACCGGCAAACGTTCAAGGAAAGTTTGCCGACAAGTCTCCGGATGGTCAAGCTTACACGCCACCAGGGGATAATAATTCCGACTCGCTTCAAAATTTCGATGGAGACGACGAAGGGATCGGAGACAGCGAGTGCGACAACGGCGGTGGAGGACATGGTAATGGAACAAACGAGGGGGTCAGCGATCAATCGGAGGACTCGAGTTTGACGGACAGTGATCGGACGATTGTTGAGTGGAGTTCGTCAAATGGAGTCCGCCAATCACGCGATGTTGTGATGAAGTGGAATGAAAGCTGCACTAATAACGTGAGCACAAATGTAAGTTGAAACCTCAGTTTTAAAATTTTATTTTTATTTATTTATTTTTTTTATTTTTTAAAATGAAGGAAGCGATTGAGGTGCAGCCAGAGGCAACAGTTGCATTTAAAGTGAGTTATTATTGATTAAAACTTTCTTTTTGAAAAAAAATAATTTTTTCCTGTTTACATATAGGAGGGTCAGGAGTACTGGGATGAGGGTTGTGATGGTGAAGAAGGCCACGAGAAATTTTATTTTCGTGCGTATCCTTATTACGATCCCGACGATCGAAGTAATTTACTATTATTATTTGTAATAGAATTTTAGAAATTATTTTTAAATTGATTTTTTTCATAGTGTTGAGGGTACTAGTCGACAAACGAATCACGCTCGGCGCTTTCAAGAAACACCTAGAACCATACGTTTGTGTTGCTACGAATTATTTTAAAATTTACCGCTTGTACGCTTACAACCGTGAATTCGAATGTTCACGGCTTAATGAAAATCTGGCTGCTTTTGGCGACAACACCAAAGTAGCTAAAGAGTTTAACGAATTTGAGAATAAAATTTTAATTTATTTATTTATTTGTTATTTTAGGTATTCGTTCGTCTAGGCCGTGTGTTACGGAAAGGCGAATACAATGTGAAAATCTATCAACTACAGCTAAACAACAATGCAGAAGTAAATTGTTAAATTTTGATAACTGTTAAATAGTAATTTTGTTTTTTCTCTTTTTTTTTCGAATTTGTTTAATTAGCCAGCAAAATTCTTACTGGACTGGATTATTAGTCAGGGAATGACCGTCTTAGACGTTAAAAAAGAACTCTTGCCGGAAATTTCGGCAAAATGTGGACTCAATGTTCCGTTAAATCAGTTTCGACTTAGGAAAAAAACATGGCGCACGCCTGGTTTTATTTTGCTCGATTCCCGCAAGTTTGACGAGGATGTTCCGTTATTTGCGAATTGGGAGGCATTCGTTGAAGTGTTACCTGGTATTTATTTAAAGATCAAGTTGAATTAAACTGTTTTATTAAGAAATTCTCTTATTTTAGGACCGGATCCATTTACTCTACAAACACAAATGGCGGTATTTTTGCGAAGGTGGGGTCCGTCGACGTTTCAAATTGGCCCATTTGAAGAAATTATTTTGGACTCGTCATCGGTGAACGAATTGAAGACGAAGGTTCGTTTATTGTTTATTTCTTTTTAGTACTTAAATATTGATTTTATTTTTTTTCTCGATCAGATTTCTCAACTCTCTTCTATCCCCGTTGAGTTTATTGATTACGCGAAGGTAGGTCGTTAAATTTTTAATACCGAATGTTGTTAAGTATTAATAAACCGTATCTCGACACAGGGTCAAGGTAGTTTTCCGTGCGACATATCGCTTCTGACAATTCAGAAAGATCTAGATTGGAACCCACAAGTAACCTCCCTCAACGCCTCGCCTTTGTACATATGTGACGACGGTCACGTAATTTATTACAAGTGTGTAACGTAATTGATTTACGGTATTTTGAAAATTTATTTCATGTGGTTTTGTATTTTTAGGGATAACCGAGAACAACTCAAGCAGTTAAGCGAAGATGAAAGAAGAGAAATTACAAATAAAGAACAAGCAAAGTACGTCTGTTGATTTCGTTAAAGAAGTTAGGATTTTATTTATTTATTTATTTATTTATTTTTTTTTTTTTTTTTAGGTTTCATAACGTTAGCATTAACAGTTACTCGCCTCGTAAAGAACGTGCATTGAAAATTTACACAGACACAGTTCCAACGACGACTTCTTCGGTAGAACCTGACGTCGATTGAATTCGCAGTTTTCATTTTGTCCAGATACCAAGTGTTTGGGGCCGATATTTTAAATTTTTTGCTGCATTTCTTCTGCTGCGGTTAAACTTCGCCAGTGCCTATCAGCAGTCACAGCGGCTACTTACCAGAAAAAAAAATACACTGATGGCGTTAAACACCTAAATGTTTTGTTAGCGTAATTTCTTTCTCCTAATTTGTTAAAAAGTGAATGAATTTAAAATTACTACGTATTTTCAAATGTTACTGTTAATATATTTTCTGCGGCCTTTATCTATCGTTTACTGTGTGCTGTATAGGAAAAAATACACGGGGTGTTCTATAAAATATGTATATTCAACTTTCTTTTGATTTTTATTTTCTTTCTTTCCTTTTTCTTTCTTTCTTTCTTTTTTTGTTTCTTTCTTTCTTTCTTTTTTCTATAAATACGTCCATATTTTTGTTTATCGTCAAATAATAAACGATATACCACTGTTTTGCTTTGTTTTTGTTTCATTTTAATAAATTATACAGTTATACGTAAAACATACACTGAATTGTTTTCTTTATTTATATATATAAAAATATAAAAAAACTGGCTGCTGATGTTCTGCAATCGGCCGAGAAAATGGGTTATTTGGTGATAAATGGCGAGTTCAGATGAAGAGATTATCTTAGTCCATACACAAGAAGAGCACAAGCGAATTGTATAAATAAATTCCAGCTGTAAATAAGGTGTAATCAGATGATTAGTAATTAAGTAATTAGTTGATGTCTTAGCGTGAAAATGGTATCGACTTAAGTAGAAGATTTAACAAGAAAGAAGAAACTGCAGAAAATTTAAATATTTTCAGTTCATCTTTGTAATTATCAGTGCTATAATGTTAATATAAAATGTAAGTTCCGAAATTTGGAACTTGGCAGCCAATAAAGCAAAATAATAAAAGTTCAGAGATTTCCACATTGAAATTTTCCTCAATTTGTCAAGTACCAAATTTCAACACCATGCAGCGCTGCCTGCCATTGCGTTCCAAGTTCCAACTCAATTGACACCATCAATATAAAACTAGCCTTAATAGTCAATCAACCATTTCCTTAATACCTACAGTACATAAATAAGAATAAATTTTCATTTTACTTATGATGAATTTTCATGCATTTTTAAATCACCCGCTGACTCAAGGAATTGCAACATACAACACTAACATAGAGGGCGCTGTAGACGCAAAAGAAAGTTGGAACCAAGAAAACATAAGGAGAATGGCACACTTTTTGTGCAGTTGGGTTCATTAACCTCTGCAACGACCAACGAGCGTCTTTAAAAACTACCAACAACACAACACATACCTAACATCATGCAGCCTTCTACACGGAGAACCAGGCGGCGGCTGTTGCTGCACTCCATGTCCTTTATTCGCAGCTCTCACACTTCCAGTAAACTCCCTCGTTTGCAAATCAGTTCTCTGGTGCCTCGACGCGTCTTTAGAGCCTGCTTCTAATCGCTTGTGCTTCTGTTCCTTATCTCTAAATGCCGCTTGTGCAGCTTCCTCCATTTCAGGTCCCTGTTCTTGATCTGTCTCCATTTCGCTATCTGCCTTTTCCTGCTCCTGCTCCTGCTCCTGCTCCTGCTCTTGCTCCTGCATTTCGACTTCGGCTTCCAGCGTCTCGGCTTGTCTGTGATCCCGGTCTGCTTCCTCGGCGTTGTTGGCAGCGTACTCCTTCTCCCACTCCTCTTCTTCCTTCTTGGTGTCGTCATCCGCATCTTCCTTTTTTGAGTCCTCTTCGGCATCGATTACTTTCAACTCCGGCAACTTCCTGTGTACCCGTCTCGCCCTTCGCACGTCTCCGAATCTGCTCTTCGTTTCCTGACGAGTCGGAGGATATTAATAAACATTATTTATATAAAACCAACGATACTTTTCTTTATCAATTGCTACTTTTCCACTTAGCCGTCCCTTTCGCTCGTGACGCACCCCCTGTTGTCTTTTATTGTCGTCCGCCATTCCTCTGATGTGCGTTTCTGCCTTTTTGACATACCTCTGGCTACTGTCGACGCCCGCTCCCGTTTTCTCGTACTTTCTTTCGAAGAAAGGATCTTGTTGAGTCATTTCGTTTTTCACTTGTCTCTCTGAAAGCCCCGAATCGCCTCCAGAATGCGCCTGCATCTTGCCCAATTCTAGCTGCGAAGATCGAATTGCTAGTTCCGATTTTTTCTTGCCGCGACTGGCCATTCTGTTTTCCCTTTCCACCTCTTCCGGAATGTAGTTTTCCTCCGGAAACGCTTCCAGTTCGCTTCCGCCGTACTCTTCGTTTTCTGCAAAATTTGGGCTTTTTTTAACGTCGCTGTCAACTTCCTGTGCGATTTCATTGCCTAAACTTTCCTGTTGGTTCTCCAGTTGAGCGCCTTCGTCTTGCTCCTCTACTGCCTGTCGTCTCCATCTTTGAACGTCGTCATCTTCGTCTTCGCCGTCTACGCTCTGACGTCGTTTCCGCCTCTTGAAATACTCAGTGTTTTGCTTTCTGCCGATTTCGCCCCAGTCGCCTTCGAATCTTTTTTTTTTGCCAGTTGCTTCTTTTATTTCTAGATTCTTCACCTCGCTTTTAGCGTAATCGATGTTCTGAGGCACGTTCTGCTGGTCGTCTTCAACTGCTTCAAAGTCGGAACGCGTCGATTTTGAATCGCGATTTTTTCTAGTGAATAAAAAGTAATGTCAAGTATGATCATTGCAATTCAAGTTTTTAAAATAAATACTATCCACTTTGTGTTTCGTGTTGAAGGATTTATTATCCCTCTGTGATCGCTTTCCTTTAGGGTTCCTCTAGTGATGGGAAGCAGTAACACATCTCGTTTTTGTAAGAACCCTCAAAATAACATCAAAATTCCACCATAACATGATGAAACTTTAGAATTCAAACTGAGGTACAGTAACTGAATAATAAACCACTGTAGGTACGTATATCGGATAAATTTAGGCAAACAAAAGTGATTAATTATACACAATTTTTAAGTACCTGTATAGAAGACAAAGTTACATTGATAGATGTTATAATTACAGGCTGCCATTTTACAATGTACTAAAAATACGAAAAATAAGTAAATCTGTAGCCCAAAAGTGTTAAAATGCAGTCAGGACAACAAAAATTAATTTTAGGAAATATAATTTTTATCCAAAGATATTACAGGATAGCTTTTGCCCTATGAGCCCTTATTTTTAGCTCAATGGTCACCTCTCATATTTTATGTAAATTTTACATTTTATTTATTCTTGAAAGGCCTTCTCTTGCAACTTCGAATATTTACTCCCACCGTAACGCCACTTGCAACAAAACCCACCTTTTCCTCATCTTGCTCTTTCCCCTCTTTTTCTTTCTCCGTCTCATATTAGCGCCTCTCCCAGTTCTTTTCCGTCTTTTAGACGAATCCATCAACTCTCTCTGCTCGTCCTGAATCGCCTCTTCACCACCCAGAAACGTCTCCGATTCAATATTTCTCCTATGCCCGCGATTACCCTTCATCTTCTCTTCCTCTCGCGCTATTCTGTATCGCCCTTTACTCGCTCCTGGACCTTTCATCTCCAACTCGCTTTCGCTATCACCTAAATGCTCTTCTTGAACGATGAATTTGTTTCTTCCAGCCTCCACAAAATCCTCCTGACCACCGGACATCCGTTGCAACTGTCGTTCTTTACGTCCACATCGACCCTGATTGTCTCTTTCAACAACATTCAAACCCGGCGCTTGGACGTTATTACTGTGTTGTCCGGCTTTTCCCCTTTCGTGCAAATGGTATTCTTTCGATTCGATCGATCTATGGTGCGGGACAGTTCTTCGCGCCATGTGGTTATGAGGATCGTTGTAGTGGTGTTGGTTCTGAGTGTGCACCAATCTCCTGTTGTGGGGTCTGCCGATTGGTCGCGACCAAAAGGCCCTTTTTATCGTCGGCTCCTCTTCGGGCTGTTCGACCTCGGCATTGGAAAGATCCGCTCTGACTTTTCTCACTGATTTCTCTCGAGAAAAGTCCTTTGCAAGCGGTTCGCGAACATCTTCAACCCTAAAGTTTAATTAGTTAGAGCAATTAATTACGTGTCACGCAAAATACCATTAACTGTTTGTTTTCTTTTGTTATTTTTTGTATGTGTATTGCTAGATTTAATTACCGATTTAAGTGCAGTGATGGTTGACACAGGGCTATAAGGGTTAAAATGCGAAGGTAAACCAAACACTGCATTTATATAACCCAGCCTGGCAGCCATGGAATGTGTAAAAAAGAATGAATTGTTATTTCAGATGCGCGTGAAGTTGTTTTTATAATTTCTGCGATTGTTGATAGATGGCGTTATGACGAGAGTTAAAAAAAAAGAAAAGACTTACACGTCTTACGTAGACAATACAAGGTTTTCGTTGCATAAAATCACGTAAAAAACTATTGTTTAAGGTCATATTTAATGGATAGAAACATTATAAAATAAAATTTAAACCTAAATAAAATATAGCACAAAACAAGCACATTTATCAAAAGTCAAATTATAAGAGAAACTCTGCAGGAAAGCTATGACGCAAACGTGCTTTTTCGTGGTTTTTAAGATGTTCTGGAGTAATCAACAAACATAATCAAGTTTCATAATAATTTTTTTTGCAACTTCAATTTTAAATTTTCCACAACCGAAAAAAAAGTAAAACTTTTTCAATGCAGGTTTAGGTGATTAAGCTGTTTCCATGCAAACTAAACTGCACAGAAAAAAACCACACCTAAAGAAAAAAGAAAAAAAAACTTTTATTGAATTTAAAAATATTTTTATGTTGATGAATCACTCAATTTTGATTACTACAAATTTCTTGACAAGAAAAAGTGGCCTAGCCTGAGGTTGTTATTGAAGAAGAACAGGAAACTCAAGCACTCTGCAATCGATGAATCTCATATTTCTCACCTTTCATCTTCAATTTAACTTCTTAACAAATACTATTACATTAAAATTCTCAGCATAAACAAGCGTTTGACAAGTGCTAGTGGCCATCATCTTTTTTTCTTTTTCTTTTTTTTTTTTTTGTAGTGCTCAAATTGCTACCAAAACGTGTGCACGGGTGCAAGAATGCGTAAAGCAATGTATTTTAGCAATTGACTAGCGTGCAATCCGAATTATATACGCTACGAATGTGTTAAATGCGCGCTTCAATTGCAATTTCGCTAAAAGCTGCTTATGTAAATGTCGTGTTTTGTCATGCAAAAGTGACTTTTTTTTTTCCGCAAACATTTCAAAAACGTGTAAATGCTAATTATATTGCTCAGGGACAGTGAGATCATTCGTATTTTACTTTTTTTTTTTTTACTTCTGGTTGATTTCGTTTCGCATTTTTCCTGTTTGTATCGTTCGTTAATGTTTGACATAAATGCCAAGGACTTGGAATTTGTGTTTAAAAAAATAATTTTAATGAAAACAATAAAAATTACATGTATAAAATGTTTACGAAAATTTAAAACTATTATTTCCGTTTTATTTAGGTCTTTCTAAAGGTAAGATCTACTTTGGTAAACAATTTTCTTTTTGTTTGCGTTTTAATAATCTCTCAAAATTCAAACCTGTTTGTCAAAAAATTCTGTGAAAGTAATATTAAATCTCCCTTCTTGAACTGCTAACCTATTTACCAACCATCATGCAAATAAGGTTACAAAGGCCCATATACATTACATGTAACCCACTTACAATCGCACATTTCACTTCGCTGCTCCTAAAACTACCCATTTAGGACTGTCAAATCAACTCGACACGTGATTTCTCAAATTATAACACAATTAATGACTACCAATTAAATTTTAAAAAAATTAAAAATATAAACAACTCACGCTTTAAATTTATGATGACAAAAACTAATTCTTAATTTATATTTCAGTAAAATTTGAATAAAGAATCAAAAATTCTGGAAATTCCCCAAATTGTGCTAAAAAGAAATTTTAATAATGTCTCATAAAATCGGTCAAATTCTTTTCAAATTCTAACAAATCTTTCGTAAAATCTCTAAATCTGCCAACACCCCTTGAATTGCGGCCTGTGGGGGTAAATCGGATGACATCACGCAGCCATATCTTTCCCGCTTTCCCTTCCCGTGTCTGGTTGAATGAAATGACGAGATTACATGACGTCCATTTGCCGCATTCCACCACCAGCCGTCGCTGAGACCGATGTTGGAAGTCTGCCAATTCGAGG
>JAQFZP010000801.1:0-26487 GCA_034695745.1 Geophilus truncorum | reverse complement strand
AAAAAAAAAAAAAAAAAAAAAAAAAAAAAAAAAAAAAAAAAGAAATAGCACTAACCAACCAACTAAATGATAAACTGAAAATAAATAAATAAAAAAAAAAAAAAAATAGCACTAACCAACCCACTAAATGATAAACTGCAAATTAAAAAAAAAAAAAAAAATACCACTGACCAACCAACTAAATGATAAATGTGAGGAATGTGGGATGACAGTAATTTCGGACAGCGTTGGGACGGGCACGGGCAAAAAGCCTGTGAAGCACAGGCCGAACGCTAGTCTATATAGATTTGAAAGTCAATAATTAGAGCCAGGAACAATGTGACTGTTCTAAATACACAGATACGTAAAAGTAGAACTAGTTACAGTTTATTGTTCCGTATTCTACACATTTTACAGTGTCCAGAAAAATATTTAATTTTTTTTTTTAAAATGATTCACAGATTACTGTTTCTAAGAATTAAATACGGTAAATCAATTGTACAGTTTCTACGTAACCTAATATTTAAAATGTACACATCTGGTTTACAACATCTAAACATCAAATTTGCATGTCGACTACACACGCCTACAATCAACCTCTCACAGTTTCAGATGCCGAAATACCTACAATACACATCACTTAATAGAAATAAAGGGTTAAATATTGCACTGTACACCCACGTATTCAATTCAAGGTAATATATTATTTACTCTTTTAATTACATCGTTAGAATTAAACAATTTATAAGGTAAATAAGAATTAAAATTAAAGTTTTTTTATTTTATATTTTTAGTGACTGCCTTATGTTACAGTTTGGCAGTGCATGTTGTAAATTTACAATTTGCAGTCTTTTTTGTAGTATTGTTAGTAAAATAGGTTAAATGAAAAATACCATAAATATCTGTTTAAAACAACAGAGTTTTCCTCCATTTTTCTTGACATTTACAATATATCTGACAGTTATTGTTTGAATTTCATATTGCCTGATAATACAACAAAACTTTGCATCTGCTGTTAAAAGAGGATTAAATCTTTTGAGATCAGGTGTAAACGAACAAACATTTTGACAGGTTTTAATGCAAAGTTCTGCCATTTTATCTGTGGTAGGTTGTAAAGAAATTGAATCTTCGTTTTAATGTACATTAAACATCAAAGGCACCTGATACCCATTCGAAGTCAAAGTATTCTGATGGCCGATGGGCGTTACAGTGCAACTAGCTCAATATTGTATGCACCGAAGCCTAGATTGCAATCTAATTTTGTAATTAATTATGTAATTTTAATCATTTCAGTCGACGATTTCTTTCATTTGCATATTGAAATAATTACCGATTGGCTTTCCGTTCATGATTACTAATTCACTGCAAACTGAGACTGAATTTACTATGGAATTTAAAATTGACAATTTCAACTTTAAATGCATTACCACATCACACTATAAAGCTAAGTTTATATCAAACCGACTGATATATGATTTAAAGTGTAACTTTTTACACTAGTGTTAAATTCTTGCAACATAAATATAATTTCTTATAATGGAATCATGAATCATTTCAACATAAAAAAAAATGTTAATAATATAATAATATATTGTAAACATCGCATTTAAATAAATTTATCGTTTAAGGAAATTAATTAGGAAAATTAAGTACAATAACAAATTAATGAATTAAAATTACAAAATTAAAAAAATATATAATTATATGATAAATATGGAAATAACGCTATTTAAATATTTATTGCCATGTGGTTACATAGAATTGCCAAGATGGTTCCTAGCCCCAAAACAACCACTTGGAAAGAGAGGCCGCACCCTTTACAGGGACTTGCCTGGAACGTTGCATCCAGCAGCTGACCGTGCAAAGCTTTGCAATCTGCTCTCAAATCATACTTGTCTATCATTTTACACAGTTCTATGTTGTAATAGCGCTCTCTGAAATTTTAAATTTTCAAGTGAAACACTGTAACGTTACGAGAGAAATAAACAGATACCTGCAGAAAGTTCCAAATGTCTTAATCTTGGGAGCCGAGAAGTAGAAAAGGTGAGAACATTGTACAGCAGGAAGCCAACAATCTTTGTTGTTCTTGTAACCTACATACAAATATTGCCAATGACGTCACAAAATGTCTGAATTTGTCACTGTTGTGATTACCTTTAAAGATAAGGCTATGACTACACATAGTACTCTCTAAGTGAGAGTATCCCTGAAGATATCTGTGCACCATGTTTGACTCGTTATGCTTCGCATCCTCAGGACAATTCGCCGTTTTAGCTAAATCTTCGAAACACGTGAGCAGTTTACTTCTACAAAAAAAAAAAAAAGGAATATTTCACAAAAAAATAGATTTAACAATTTTTGATTTGTCTTTACTTATGAACACAATCTGGAATCACTGGATCCTTTGATACATGCTTTTGCAGACACGATTTATACTCGCAACCATAACTGTTAACACTTACTATGGCCAGTAAACCTAAGAAATGTTAGTAGAAATTAGTACTTTCAAAAATTACTATGTAAGAAATTATGTAACTTGAGAAAAAAAAAATCATTCAATTAAACAACTTGCACATCAATCAATATGATACCATTTTTTACTGAGAAATATTTACGTCACTATGCGTTTCCGGAATGCCAAACGCAAAATAAATTATATGTCGAAATCTTAGAGGTGTTAATACTAATTAAATTAAAAGTATGTGTGAGAATTCAAAGCAGTGGGAATCCAAAATGCTGTAAAATGCATCATCACATCACATGAGATGAAATCGAGTTATGCAGGTAAAGCCACCGACGGAACAGTGATGACGCCAGAAGTGTTGCTTCGCCCAGAATAACAGAACGAAGCATTTGTCGATGGTTTTAAATTTTTAATTTCGTGCAAGTAAATGATTGCTAAAAACTGAAAATAAAACATGGAGAGAGCTTACCGAAATATATTAATCCTGCAAAAACAGACTGGTTAAGCGCTGCCATTTTGATCTGCATTAAAATACTGCGCATGCGTGACCTAATTTTGCACTGGTGCACTGGAGAGAGCAGTGCTACACATTCAAGTTCAGGTTCAGGTCGCGTCGATCCAGAGAAAAGAATGCGAAGTCAAAACAAGCCTTGGCAGGGAATGGCGTCCGCTGTCCTTAATGTTTAATGCTGTATAGAGTTGTCTGATTGCAAAAATCAATAACATCTCTCTTATCAGGCAGTTTGGCCTTAATGACAACAGAGATTTATTCAAAAATTAGTGCAAAACAAAATTTCAAAGATAAAAATAAAAAGAGAATAAAATTAGCAATTATTATTGGCAAGAAAACTTGAACATCTAGGCCAAAATTCTTGATTTAATTTGATTTACCTTTTTGTTAAAGGTATTTTATTTGAAAAACAGCAGTGATAAAGCAACGGTAATTAACAGAAAAGAAATGATAATAGTTGAAGTTGTGTTTGGTGAAGTTACGATTGTTGAAGATTTAGTCGTTTGCGCCTCACGCATGTCGCTTTTCATTGGGTCAATGATGCATCGAGAACCAATGCACGGACATTCGGGAGCTCTGTCAAACGAGCAGCACGAGTGTCTCTCCACGTCTTTAATAAATCTCTCAGAAACTGGCAGGTTGCAAGTGTTTGCGATGCTTGGACACACACGTAAACCGTCAACAGTGAGCCTAAAAATATTAAAAATTTATTTACAGTAAATAAACACATGGAGTAACATTAAAGTAACATAAAAGTAACATACTGGCATTTATCCGAACTTGGATGTCTTTGCTTCAAATCGTCAGGCATTGTAAGAATTCCCATTAAACAATTTGTCAACTGCGACCAACATTTTTTATCATTCATTGTAAAATCTGGAAAAAAAATGTATAAATTATTCGTCTTAATTTTATCAAACTCAAAAATTAAGTTTTTACAATTTTGATATTCATTTTGTGAGCAATAAATATTTTTAATCATCTTCATCGATTCGAAATTCCTTTCGGTTCTTTTAATTCTGTCATGATAAGAATGGCATTCAGTCTTTTCTTCTTTGATGCACTGTTTGATGTAGTAATCCCAACTGGATAAAAAATACACAACCACAGGATATATTTAAAGACAAATCTTAACAACAGGAAGTGGTTCATCGACTCAAAATAATAAAATCAAAAATAACTCACTTTAGATTGTTACATGACGGTACTTCCACATTGACACAAGTATTTTCAGTACTTTGACAAATATTACCAAACACGAAACAACTAAATCCTGAAATTAACCAAACAAAAAAAAAATTTTACTTAGGATTAAACCGTCGAAACATGACTCAAAACCGTTACGCCCAAAGTACAGTACTATTTATACCGTAATCAACTTGAAAATAAACTTCACCTCAATACAAGCGTTATATGGGCGTGTAAAAGTAAAAAATCCACATACAGTAAGTGAGTTTTAAGTTATTTTACACTTTTTTTGACAGTCTTTGCGAAAAGAATGGACTTTTGACGCGTTAAAGTAAGTGGAAAATTCAAAAGTTACGCTAAATGTGTGGTCTTACCGCCGGACAGAAGAAGAAACACGAAACTCGCAGCTGCCATTGAGAAAGACTAAATTCAGAGAGAACTGTTTTCGAAAGTCCTTGGCACTAAGCCCATAACGAAATGGGAAAGAGAAAGTGGAAGATTTATTTAGAGTTGAACACATGCATGTTTGGAGAGAGAAAAAATGACGAACTAAAGTACAAAAAAGACAAATAGCCTTTATTGATTAAAATTCCGTCTCCACCCAGAAAGTTTTATTGAATTATAAGTTGTGTGTGGGTGTGTGAGTGGTGCAGGGTTAAAGACAATCTATTCAGTTACATAAAATGACGATAAATTAGTTGATTACAAAATATAAAATTCATACAAAGTTATAAGTGAAATAAAAATAATTACACGTGTAGGAATTAAATTATACAACCTATAAAGTGTATATATACATTAAATAAAACACATTTTTTTGTATAAATATCATATCTGTAGGGTTACATTCAAAATTTGGTATAAAACGGTACAATATAAATTGCATTTAAAAAAAAAACTTTTGTTTTTCTACTTCTAATTGAATAAATGTAGGTTTATAATAAGACAAGTTAATCATGAAAATGACAAATATTATAAACTTAAACTACTGTATCTCTATAACAAGTTTTGCAACTACCTTTTTGCTCACACTTTGCAATGACCTACATTTTACTAGTTAATTTTTTTTTTGTTTTTGTTATACGAAAATAAAAAAATGTCAAATAGAATTTTAGCAACAAATAGCTGAATACAATGGACCTTTTTTCTGAATTTGCATTTTCAAAGCCTCAAATAACATTCTCGGAATTATTATTTTTTTTTTTTAAACTTGCATTATACGTTTTTGGAAAACTGGAAATGATAACAAGTTATGCATTGTACGAAATTGCATTTCCCCCACTTTACATATAACAAAAAAATTTCAATTAAATAAAAACAGATTAGCAACAATTATCAACAGTGACATGGCAACACTGGCCACCAACTTACACTCGCCGCATTGAGAAACTTTTTCGACTGATTCTAAAAATTCGATTCTGAAATATTGCGAATTACAGCCGCTCTCGGTCATCTGTTTGCACGATTGCAAACCGTGGATTGCACTTCTGCAAATCACAAAAACATGATAATTGAAAAATAAAACACCACGACAGAATCATCAACGAATCTCACATGCAATCTGGTGAGTTTGGATGACGGTGTTTATCTGACATTGGTTGTAAAAAGTTGGTAAGAATGGTTAGAGAGCAACTGGCGATAGGTTTCCAGCATCCTTTGTTCAGTTCAAACTCTAAAAAATTAAAAAGATAATTATTTCGCTTTTGAATTTCCCGCTTTTTGAACCGCTCTGTGTTGAAGCGCCATCTGGTGTCAGTAAAATGAAAACTCACGTTTTTGAAACTTCTCGTCAGCGCAGTAACTTTCTTGTATTGTTCTCAGCGCATCTAGTCTCGATCTCGTTTTGTTCTTTTCTTCTCCGCTACAATGAGTTGCAAATAAGCCGTCTTCTATACAAGTCTTCAATTCATAAGTCCTAAATTAAAAAAAAAAATTTTTTCTCTCATTCACGGTATCGAATTTCAACAAACTCACATGTCACCGCATGCGGGAGGTGAAACTTCATCTTTTTGCAGACATTTGGACGTATCGCACTCTGTAGTTTTATCACTTGTTGTAAATAAAAATAACCCTTTAAAAAAAAATTAAAAATTTCAATAAAATTAAAAATTTTTAAATTAAAATAATAAATAAATTGTAAACAAACAACAAAAAAACTAAAAAACACGACGCATTAATGAAATTGTCCTCATTACTCGCAAATGTACATCAATTTAAAAGGAGTGCTCTGACATAAGCATAATACTATACACGGACGCATCCAACCTATAAACTTTGCACAAGGATATCCACACCCACTGATACTCACGATTTTTAATTGCAATTACCGTAACCTCCCTTTTAACGATTGATTTTTCCAACAGTGTGTTTCGGATTCACACAACAAAAACAATGCTTAAAAATACGAGAGACAAGAAAAAAGATGAGAAATTGATCTCTTACCAGCGAAAAAGAGGAGGAAGATAAAATACATGGCTGCCATGGCGACTGATTCTACACACTAGAGCTGGGTTGTGGGGGAAGTTGTCCTTGGCGCCAAACCCGTCTCTGGCGGGGGTTTTGTTTTTGGAAAAAAATCATTTTAAAAATGCACTACACGAATAGAAAGCAAAAATAAAAATAAAATAAAATAAAAATCAATAATTTTTTTTCCAGTACCTACTCAAAATATTTTTTTTTAAATTAAAATAATGTACATAACATGACATAAATAAAAAAAAATATAATTTTTTTAAATTTTTATTAAAATGAAATAAATATCTGTTTACAGTAAGATGATTCATTTATTTAAGTAACAATGTGGCGGCTGATTGTCTTCATTACATAGTAATTGAATCATAAAACCTTTGACAAATCGAGGGAGCCAATAAAATTGGCTTCCATGCTTCCGATGTAAAGAAAATTATTGTATTCAAAGGCATCAGACACACTTTCGATTACTTTGGCTGTTGGGTCGTGAAGGGAGGACACGATTGCACCTTTCCGATCTAATTCCACTACTAACGCGTGACTTGACGTGAACATGTCGAACCACGATATGGGTAAAATCTATCAAATTAAATTTAAAAAAAAAAAAAAGTTTTTTTTAGAAAATTAAAAAAATATCCTTTTTTTGACTCGCAAAATGGCTTCAATGCATTGGTTAATTGCATTTCTCTCTCTTATTAATTTTTTCCCCTTCCATGATGATCTAATTCTGTTTAGGTCATTGATAACCTTGAGGGAATAAAAACTTAATTAACTAGAGCGAATGTTGTTTTCCACTAAAGTGAATGCACTAAATTAAATATTCTACTTATAAATATTCTCAAATTTGCCTGTGGCTGAGAAGAGCATTAAGCCTATTGCTTCTAAAGTTGAAATGGCGGGTCGAGCAATATTTCTGATTCAAATCGATTATTTTAATTATTAATATCGTCAACTGCTGTGACAATCTCGGTGAGAAATCAAAAGAAAATTTCAGCAAAAACATAAATCAAAGTGAAAGACTCTTTGTTACTTTTTTCGAAGGCTTTTCTTTTAATATTTGATGGGAGAAATTCAGAAAAAAGTAATAAAATTGTTATTACTTAGGTATTTTTTTTATTTAAATTTTTATGTTTATAAAAAAAAAAAAAAAAAAAAAAAAAAAACTGAAAAACAGCGAACTCAAATAAAAATGATAAATTTAGTGTAAAAAATGTAGATTTACTTTGCCAGACAACTAATCAACCACAAATTGTAATTTCAATTAAATGAAAGGAAACATCTCGAGTTGTGCAATGTAAACCTCATAGGAACACTAATTAGACTTAAGCTAACGCTGATGCTTTGTTGCGAAATGAGCTGAGATAAGAGAAGATCAATATCGGCAAGTAAATAAATGCAGTCACAAATCTATAATAATTTGGTTTCAACTCAGAGATGCCACAATCAACCAATATCACCATTTTTAAAGACCCCAAAAATACTGAAGTACCTTCGTGAGCAAAGTGCGTAATGACGGAAATGGTCCGAGATAATCCATTAGTAAATAAAACGTACTGAATCCGTCGAGCCGAACTGAACTAAATCCCACGTAATAATTTCCTTTGGCGTTTCGTCTGATACTGTCAGGAAATCCTGGAAGATTTTCTATAAACACTTCAATGTGTCCTTGTTTTGACGTTTGCAAATAGTATCTACAAAAGCCATTTATCAAACACTTTAATTCCCATTTCTGCGTCCACATTCCGCACTCACTTTGATATTCTACAGAGGCTTAATTCCGTAATAAGAATGTATGTTTCTTCGATGTTAAATGCAATGCCATTCGGGAAATATAATCCTTTGATTAATACTCTTGAAATTCTGGTTTTCGGGTCGTATACCATCAATCGGCCTAAATTATTCAGTTCCAAAATCTAGTGAAAGCGGATTTGTGTTAATTTTTTTTTGGTATTTTCTTATTATTTTTAGAACAGTACTAAAGGATTATTAAATTCCGGCTTAGAAAATCAAATGACAATTTCGCCGTCAGATGGGCGAGTTTCCTTATCATTCATCAAAGAGAAAAATTAAGCGGTATTTACGTCGTAGAGTTGTTCTCTTCTTTCGAATTTTGTCGACGATTCGGTGAAATAAACTAGTCCCGTTTGACTAATTTCTAAACCATTCAAATACTTGAATGGAACGCCGTCGATTCCTAAAAAAATGATCACTTGAAATCAATATAAACGTATCGATTACGGTACGTCAAAGCATTTTTATGAATTACATAGGTAGAAATTTACGGTATATACAGTCAACTCTCTTATATCCGGACATAGGCGGGGTTCGGCAAAAGTGGCCGGATAAAAGAGAGTAATTAGTATAGTGCGACATTGAAACGGTTTGGAACTTTAGGCCGGATAAAAGGGGTGGCCGGATATTACTATGGCCGGATATAAAAGAGTTGACTGTACTACTTAAATGTTACTTCATAGTGAGAGAGTCGCAGCTGGTGTTTACTTTTTACTACCAATTAAAGAGCGTTTGTGATTGCGACAGTTTACTAATTGCACTAATTACAAGCAATGGCGTATTAGGTGGTATATACAGTAGAATAGAAATTGCACACCGCAACGTGTTTGATTAATTTGACAACTACCTAACAGACAAATCGTCTCATTATCGAACCTCATTAATATACCTTTCTCCGACGGAATAACGACTTGTACAATTCCTTCAGGTAACAAAATCTTCAAAAGTCCTTTATAAGCGTCGGCTACGAATAAATTGCCGTCAGAATCCACTCGAATCGAATTGGGCCGACCACAGACAGGTTCCATTGATTCCGTTCCTCGATTTATAGATTCAAATTTATACATTCTCATTTCCATCGTCTTCTCACACTTCGCTTACCACACTTAGAATGGTGACGACCAGTTCTGGTTATAAATTGCAGTTGTCCTTCTGATGATATTCGCATTATTCTACCGTCTCCCATTCCCGTGTAGATATTACCTACAGTATAAATAAAAATTATTAGAAAAAAAAAATTTGCTAAAAGTTACAATTTTTAACCTTTTTTATCAGCCGCAAAAGACTCCGGAGCGAAAGACTCGTTTTCGAACAGTCTTCGAGTCCGTTGCAGTTTGTGATTTATTTGAAGTGTTCCCTCCGCTTTCGGTGGTTGTGAATATCTTTGTTATGTTGAAAAAAAGAAATAAATAAAACAAGACTTTCTCAACCGTCTATTTAATGTTTTTGCTCTTACATGTACATCTGTGGATCATCTAAAGGTGAAGGTATCATGGCTAAAATAACAGCCACGAATAACATGACTGCAGTTCCTATCAATATACGTAACCTATATTTTAGAAAAATAAAAAATAAAAAGTGACATCTGTTGTTATTATTACAGTAGTTTCCACATTTTCTGACAGTTTTATTCGACATGTGAATATTTTGTAATTAAATTTGGAAATAACACGTCACTGCACTGATATTTCCAGATCTTGGAAAAAGGTGAAAGTGTAAGTCCCAGATTCATCAACTGACAAATCTTTTTAGGATCAGTCAGAGCGTTCTGTTAGTCCATAAATTTTCCAGGCGCAAACATTTTTTGCCCGTGGGGTCTGTGCGTTTGCTGACTGATTTTTTAAGCGAGACAAATATTGCACTGAATGGTCCGTGACTTTGCGAAGAATATTTTTTCCCTTCCCGTAAATGGGAACTAATTTTCCGTCAGGATGAATAATGAGTTTTAATATGGTGATAAATCCATCAATTTTAACATCACGCAAAAATAATTAGTGGTTAAAGTTGTGGTTACCATCAAGTTAATAAGGTAAGAAAGTTATTGATTTCTCTTTGTTTAATGCGTTATTACTGTATTTTCCGAAATCAAAAATTTAGCATCATTATTTTAAATCTAGTTTAGCTATTACTTCACAGCTAGCCAAAACCGGAAATAACTCGGGGTAAAAATAGAAAAATTAAAATAGGTTTTGCATTGGTTAGTTAAAATGTCGGTTTAGAATAAATTATACACTATTAAATCGACTGTTTTACTTTTAGTTGTTTGAGTGTAAAGTTTGCATCTTTTTGCAATAATTATAAGGTCAGTAATCCGAGTTATAAGTGGAGCTTACATTTTTACCAATGTTTAATTATTTTATTTTGATTCGCTTGGCAATTTAATATTGAATATGTATATTAATGATTCACACTTACATTTCTGAAGTGGCTTCAAACTTCACTTAGGATTTCACTTGTGTCTGGAACCCCAGACAAAAATACTCCCGTTTAGTCCATAAGGATAACGAAAGAGGGTGTTGTGAATGCACAGGAGCACGAATAATTTATTCCTACTTTTCCTCCAACTTAGCATTTTGTTTTAAAATTCACAGCTAAAAATAAAATAAAAACATTTTGAAATAACACTTTAAGATTAATTGACAATATGAAGATTTTTAACGATGGCAATTTGTAAAAATTAAGAAAATAAATCTGAAATGATGATGATGATGATAATAAATAAAATCATTAATGCTTATTTGTAATGGTACTACTTTTCATCGCTAGGTTGTGGGAGAGAAAATCAAGATTTAATGCAATTGGTGGATTTGAACGCATGCCAGAAATGGTACCCCTAGGTGCTATCGACACCACAGTGTGTTCGAAATTGTGTAGTGAGAAAAACGTGATATACTTCTCAAAAACAACATTTTTATTCCTTATTCATACTTCTGGTGATTTTTTTTTAAATGTACAAAACAAATAGTTATTTCAGATTGATGTACAATTCAATCAAAATAATTCAGCATCATTTGCCGCATCCCGAATCTTCGATACAGATGCGATGCAGCTTACGGAGCAATCAATAACGCTTTTCTTGACGCAGAAAAACAAAGTACATAGAGATTAAAGTGTAGAATAATTCATCACGTAACAATGTTCGTCGAGTAAATTCACTGACTCATAGCGCCCTCTACTATCAATCGGCCTTGGGCATTATCCAATCCCATTATTGCACTAAGCCATCAATTTTCACTTGCAACAATTCAAACGCAGCCACACAAAACACCTCAGGGGCGTTTTTCAACAATAAAATTAAATCGCATCGCTTTAAGAAAGACCTATTTAACACTCAACGAAATACGGTATTTCGTGTAATTTCATCCAATAAACCAATAATTACCTCAAACCATATAATTATAGACTAGTAAATAGTGTAAATTAATGTAGTAATAAAAGTAAGATGTAATTATTCAATTAATTGCTAAATTGAGCAAAATTTAATGATTTCTGAAACAATACACCATGTACAATTGACTTAATTCCTTATTGTGCTTAGAAATACGGATAAAAAAAAAGACACAGCATCATGTTTAATGAGAGAAAATAACGGGCGATCCATCTGCGCAGCCTCCCTTACCTCGAAATAATCATGTCCCAGAATTTCGTTTGATGCGGGGGTGGTGGATATGGAGTTGTAAAGCACTCGATGCTTCGCCAACGAATGCGTTCGAGTGAAGAGGCGTGGTCATGTGAGTAGGCCGTTCGAGGTGAGTAATTGGTGTGATTGTTAAAAACAAAAACAGCTATTGTTGACAACGGGCTAGTTTGAATCAGACGCGACACGGGGTTGCTTCTGTGTCAGGCTTTACCGCATTGCTCGGGAAGATGGACACATGAGAGCAGAGGGGAACCAAGGGAGAGAGGATTAATAAAACTGCAACAGTGCATTATCTATTTCCTCGAGTGATTGTTTATAGTTTTTGATCTTTGTTTTTTTTTTAATGTACATATATATCTTTTGTTTGGAATTGTGATAAAAGAAAGTAGATTTTTTTCCCATGAATTGCAATTGTTTGCAAAGCAAATATTTATCTAAATTTTCAAACGAAGCGCAACGTGGTGAAAATGGAATATGTAAAATGAGTTTGTTCTTTTTTTTTTTTTATCTTTATGCTCCAAAAGTGTAATTATGATAATTTTTCATTTTTATGGGTAAACTGGTACATTAAGTATAGATAAGGTGTTACTGCTCGTGTAATCAGTTAAAGTGTATCAGTTAAAATAAAAAGGGAGAACAAGGTTATGGAATTTAAAGGATAAACTTTTGAAATATTTTTCTTAGTTAGCAGTGTATTAGAACCTGTAAAACGAGATTCCTCTGCGTAATAAAAATTTAGAGCGAGTGCAATCGATAAATTGATATTAAAAATCCCCAGTTTTATGACTTTTGAGGGCTAAAAGAGATTTTTAAATTAAAATTTCAAATTTCCTCGCATTTTGTGATTTCCTATCTTTCTAAAAAAAAAAAAATTCTGTTTTTACGTCCACGACGCAATACTGACCGCTTTGTTACTGCTGACGAGGACGGAAATGAAATTTATCAGCGTTGCAAGTTGCAAAGCACTTGATTCGGTCGTAAGGTCATAAACTTCAATTTTAAGTACTAAAGACGACGGATTGAAAAAGAAAAATAATTAATGCGGTCGATATTTTATTTAATATTTAAAAAAGAAAAAAGAAAAAAATCAACCAATTACATTCTTGTTGTGCCAAAAAATTTAATTAACAACGAGCTTATAATTTATTTACATTTGTACATTTTAAAATTACATTTCGTAAATTAGGAAATAGTTTAAAGCTCATGCTCGATTTCGTAAACTGCAGTCACAATTCACTGAAATTTAATCTCTTAAACCGGCGGTTTGCAAATCACCCGCCGTCCCTTGATTGCAAATCGATAAAATCAACGATTGACCGACTCGTGCACCTCTCCTGTAACTCATCAGGGGTCGCTGCTCACGGCAGCTAATTAATATTTCCAGTTAATTAGATAGTCATGAAATACAAATTACTTACTTCATCTTTATTCATTTAACTCTCGTTATGCCAAAAAAAGACATAAATGACTCAATTTTACAAAAGACTTTATATTAAAATTTAATTAAAAAATTCCTGCTTAAAGTTTACTTAAATTATCTCTTTTCCGTGCCAAAAAGCACGATCTTCTTTTATCTCGTCTTTTGGATTCTTTTCCTCGAGTCAGGGACTCGGAAAGTATCGATACTGAAAGTTGGATGTAGTGGCAGAGTGGAAGAAGGGGGTGGGAGATAGGGGTAGTAAGAGAGTTTAGCTGTCACTCAAGCCAAGTAAATCCCTGAAGGTAAACATTGTTTCTTGAGTTATATCGATCTATGGAAAGCGGGTTGAGTAAAAATGTAAAAATTTCTTCGCTCCGAAAGTGCCCAAATTATTTTAGGCATTTGTCCAAACAAAGTTTCACACTTGAGCTGCTGAATTCCGAAATGCCCACAGGAGGTTTAACGTTTTAGGAGTTAGGATATGGTAATTGTGGTTCTTAAAGTCTTTGGAAACACTCCTCAAACATTCGCATTTATTTACATTTTTCAACAAACTGTTTTGATTAAAAGAAGTAAATTTAATGTTCTTGCACACATTGCTAAATAAACAAATTTTCTAAAATTTTTTTTTATAGTAAAAATGCATTGTATTGTATTATTTCACGTTCCATTCGCAATTAAAATATTCCAGTACAAGGAAAATGAATGTAATTCCATTTTAATAAGATAAGCAATTGAAAATTCGTTGATGAACCGTGACTTGGTAATTAGATTAGCAGCTCAGCTTTAACCATTTGTTCTCCTTAAAATGTCAGGAATGATATAAACACGTGTAAATAACTGCTTTAACAACTCACCTTTTACCATCTAATGAATTTTAACATCGTTTTTTAAGTCGCACTCACTAAATCACGTGCTTTTATTTTTAAAAATAATTAAACGCTTTGCACTTTCCCTTGCACGTAAAACAAATAAAAGAGATACGAAATCCCAGATACAGTATCTTTTACAGACGCTACAATTCTTTTTGATAAAGCAATTTTTGTAAAATATGTGAAACGAAAAACCAATCCGAAAAGCCTCGAGTATCGGCAAAACCTGACAAATATTACAGGTGAGTGAATAATTCAAAGAAGGGTTCCTCTGACACCCAACGAGAAGTTGAGTGCAAATATTGATCTCAGTTGGCATTAAAGACGAACTTAAGGGTCTTGTCTAATACTCGACACTGGGACCCGCTCACACAGACGTTTCCGAGCTCTCTTCTTAATTAGAGATTAGATGAAAAGGGCTTAATGTAATATGATGTAGCAGTTTTTCCTTTGACCTTTAAACCTAACAACAGAGAAGAGCAGCAATATTATTTTTAGCGACGAAAACATTTCTTCACCGTAGAAACAACTAACTTTGGCGCATGACGAAAGTTAATTTCTCATTTATATACACGTTCGTCTTTTGCACGGCATTCGAGCAGGTGTTAGGATATAGGTAAGTAGGTACCCAGCTGTGCAGTGTCCAATGCAGGTGGCGCAATTAAGACATCAAAGAAATTGGTTCTTTCTTTTGTTGTTGTTGTCAGATCACAGTAGAAAGACAGTTCCTAGATATCTTTTAATTTTGGGCGGATAAACTTCAAGGCCCTAGCCGTCTAGTGGCCTTTTTGGTTATTACATTCTGAGTGGGCGTGATTGTAGCGAAACCAATAAGGCCTACTGGTTATCTTTTCTCTTCTTTCATCACTTCTTCATTTTTTATTTCAGCTTTCAATAAGAGTTGGGGTTCTTTGTTCTTTATTCAATTTTTGTTGGCTTTTCTTTGCTTGCTTTTGATTTTTGTTTTGCTGGTGATTTCTGGATCTTATTGGAGCAATACTTAAAGATTGTGTAATAATTTTGGATTGTGGACAACACTTAAAGATTGGGTAATAATTTTGGATTGTGGACAACACTTAAAGATTGTGTAATAATTTTGGATTGTGGACAACATTTAAAGATTGTGTAATAATTGTTCATTGCATATCGTATTTTAAACAACATATCATTATCATCATCATCTTTTTATGTTTACAATGCATTTGCTTATTACTGTGCCTAGTTTTTGTTCTGTGCACTAAAGTTGCAACACCCTTCTCGACATTATCAAAATTTATGCAATTTCATTTTTGCACAGTGTAGAAGTACATTTTCTTCAAAAAAAAATTTCCGCTACTAAAGTTACATTACCCTTTCTGCCAACAAAGCAGAAACGGAAATGCAATTATCCTCCTACGCTGCATGTAAAAAAAAAGAGGAAAAAATTCAATAACGCAAGAAAAGCTACACTAGAGTAACATTTGAAAGCAAAGCGCTGGAATTTAATCAAATTATTAAGTGCAAATTTCCCTCTTTCTAATTCCAGAATGTAATTTCAAAGCCACTTTTTGCAGCCCCCGTTGCTCATAAACGCATTTGTGATTCCTGCCATGCAATCGCTGATCCACACCATTCTCTTTCTCGCCATTCCGCTCGGAGTTGTCTGTTCCGTCCCGATATGGAACACGTCGTGCCCCGTTCCATGTCACTGCTCCATGAGCCTAAACCAGAACTTGAAAAAACAACTTCGAACGGTGGACTGTTCTCACCACAATATATCGTCCGTTCCGTTCGTCCCTATGGACACGGAATCCCTTCTCCTTCGCAACAACCGACTATCAGATCTGCTCGACGTCATTCCGACTCTCGTCCAACTCCGGGAACTGGACGTTTCGGTCAACAAACTGGGCAACGTGGGTCGCGGCCACATCTTCCAGAACCTCACTCTCCTGTTCTCCCTCAATTTGTCCAAGAACAAGTTGACCGCCATCTACAACGACGTTTTTCGGAAGTTGATCAGAGTGGAGTTGTTCACTCTTGCCGACAATTTCATCAATTTCATTGAAAGTTCCGCCTTCAGGTCGATGGGGAAGCTCAAGGTTTTGGATCTGTCCTCCAACCAATTACACGCCCTCTACGTCGAGTGGTTTTCGTCCATGTCGCAGCTGACGGAACTCAATGTAGCCAATAATAGGATTCACCACGTGAGCGGCGCTGTTTTGACTCCGCTCAAGAAGCTCGAGAGACTTTACATGCAGAAAAATCGCATCGGGGATGTTTCCGACGACGCATTTCGCGGATTAAATCGACTACGATTGCTCAATCTCGCGGATAATTCACTGCATTCCATTCCTGCTGAAAGCTTCCGGTCTCTCGAGGCCTTGCAGATGCTGGACTTGTCGTCGAATCATTTTGACAGAATCAGAAGTGAGGATTTGTGCGGTTTAAACGTTGACGAATTGAATCTTAATCAGTTGCATCTACTGGTGTTCATTGACGAAGATGCGATCTGTAATTTGACTAATTTGGTCACTTTGCAGATGCATAATAACGAGAACTTGATGCACGTGCATCCCAATAGCATCAATAATGTGCCAAAACTAAAAGATGTCTATTTGCACAATAATAATTTGCAGGTACGGTATTCATTTGTTTGTTTTTTTTTGTCTTTCTGTTCACAAGCGGGTGGTGAAAAATGTCGCTACTCAAGGGAGAATAAAAATAGTTTCTGAGTGTTTCATGCGGTGCTTTCTCACGGGAAGGATTAAAGGCCTAGCGTGCCTGCAACTTGTAACTTACGATGGATTTTGTGTTGCTCTGCCATAAGGTTTAGAAAGGATTTTGAGAATGTTGTTGATGAATTTCGCTTTCTTTTAAGATAAATGAGGAATTTTAAGTCTGTATTTTTATGCAAAAATTGCACAGTTAGTGTTTGCAGTTCACCGAGTTGCCACCAGCATCCGCTAATAATTAATTAAGTCAAGTCATGTTTCTTCAAGTGCAGTTGATTCTTTTGAAATTTTTACTAAGGTAGGAATTAGTAGTGAAGCATGCTTTAAATTAATGCCACTGTTCTGTTCTGTTCTTTGTTCGAATGTAAAATGGAGCAAGCCAAGCAAAAGAATGCAGTGATGCAAATCAAAACTAAAAGTATGGTTATTCCAGGCCATTTATGACTTAATAATTCATGATTATAAACGTAGGTGCATTCAATTTCATTAAGATATATAGAGAGGCATAACTATAGTTTTTGGGCTCACAATCAAAATTTATTTTGGGGGCCCTCGCCTAAGGTGACCAGATTTAAAAAAAAAAAGAAAAATCGGGATGCCCAGATTTTAAAGACTTTTTTTTTTTTGGCTCATAACCAGAAAAAAAGGAGAAAGGTCCTAGGCACCCCAAAAGTTGTCATTTTCTCAATTTAACTTGAGAGAAAATGACATTTACAATTTAAAATTAATGTGTAAATCAAGATTCACACATTTTTTGTCATTTTCTCTCAACTTAAATTGAGAAAATGACGTGTAAATTAAGATTTAACGAATCCATCTTTTGCTTATAGTTGGCAAAAACCGGGACAAAAGGGCGTCTCAAAAAGATTTTTCGGGACACCAGAACATTGGGCTCAAAACTGGGACGTCTGGTTACCCTACCCTTGCCAACTGAAATTTTTAAGATAAATGAAATATGATGTACACACAAGAGCATTAAACATGTGATATTTTAGAAATAAACAGTTGATCACATCAAGATGAAAAGGCCCCTTCAAGCCTGAGCTAAAACCCGTCCCGGTAAGCATTGCTTGATTTTGCAAATCGATAGTTACACCTCTGGTACAAAAAAACAACTCAGCCTAAGACGTGTAAGAAAAATCATTTAAGATTGAATACTCTTCAAAGTTAACTGACGTATTTCCCCAAAAACTGGCTGTCACAAAGTGCGAGTGACCTAAATTAAGTTACGTGACTTTGCCTTAATGAAATTGAAAGCACATATTGTACTTTCTTACAACTTGTGTTCTTGAGTAAATAAATTTACTTTGTCCAGTTCACTTGTCATTCATCATGGCCAAAACAAGTGAATTAGATTGCAGCAACACCATCCACTTTAAACCAATTAAGAATCATTTGTACTTAGACTCGAGTGAACTGTTCCTTCAATTCAGAAAACCGGAACAGAAGTGTAAGATAAAACCCTTGTGCGCTAAATTTTTTTCCTGCCATTTTTTGTGAACAGAGCTATAGGTGTAAATACTAAGCCTTCAAATTTCATTAAACGAGAATAAATTCTTTTTACAGGCGTTCCCTCAATCTGTAGCTCGTTCCCTCCCAGTAGGTGTCGCGGTGTCTTTGTTTGGCAATCCTTTCCGCTGCGACTGCAATATCCGGTGGTTGAAGCAAGAACTGTCTTCAAATAATTCGAAAGTGCTATTCACCGAAGTATCTCATCTGAAATGTGCTCATCCGTCAAAACTGGCGGGAAAAGTCATTCGTGATTTGGACGTGAAAAAAATTCCAAAGGTGCCCCATTTTTATTAAAATCGAAACTCGCTGTTGCAGGCGAAGAATTGATTCAGTTTAAAAACCAATTTTATACGAAATCATTAAAGGTCGAGTGAACAAAACTGGTTTATTATTAAATGTGAATCTACACATTATAAACGATAGATGTGTTCGTTTATTATTTATACGTGTGTAAATCATGTTAAAACTAGTCTAAACAAGATTTACACATTTTTTGGCCGCCATGTTTTCGAGTTAGATCGAGAAAAATGATTATTTTACACAAGACAAGTGTTTTGCACAGCATTTTACACTTGTAGGTGGGTTCGCTCTTTATTTAAACTTATGCAAAGTCTTGTGCAAAAAAAGTTGTCTTTGGTAAACTTTTCATTTTTCTCGATCTAATGTGATGTCAAAAATGTTTAAATCTCAATTTAAACCAGTTTAGTCACGATTTACACAAAGTGCAATTAATAAACGAATCTATCTAAGTAATTAATTGTCGGCTCGTCGCCAAATGGTTTATTGATACACGAAAACCCTGCTCTAGAGAATTTCGGGACTAAATCTTGGATCAGTCGCTGCAAAACAATTAAAGCATTGCAGGCAATTCCTGCTACAACGGCAGCGGACTTCGTGGCGTTGCAAATCACGCACTCCCATAATCCATTTTCCTTTTGACATTCACTTTTCGCGATCGGTTTTTAGAAATTTTAACGCGTCTGAAAATCATTTGGCAACGATTAATTATTATTTGTGCTAAGTAGATTCATATTTAATAATAAACCAGTTCAGTTCACTTGACCTTTAAAATTATTGAAAAATTAACCTTGAATTCATGCTTTAAAATACCTGCATTTGCCAATTCCTCGACCTGCAACACTATACTTGAAAAATCAATAGGGGATTTAACGGGGTATTAACTCTCTCTTTCCTTTTACACCCACCCACCCACGAAGGATTGCGAGCCAACTGCTCTGTCGCCTCACAATGGAACCGTGGACCGGAAACTAGGAGAAAGATTCAGCTTCGATTGTCGCGGAATAGGTATACCAACGCCGTCAATGTCGTGGATCCTGCCGGGAGGCCAATGGTTAAACAGGTCGTCCAACAACATTCGATATCAATTAAAGCCCGAGGGAACGCTGACTTTTTTCCACCTTAAAGAAGAAGACGCGGGCATTTATACGTGCGTTGCCATTAATCTTGTGGGAAGTAGCCGGATAAGTGTCGGACTGCGTGTGCTTCGTGTAGACATCAATTTGTTTCCGATAGGCGTTGCGTCTACTTTCGTCGCTCTTGTGTGGAACGGAACGGCTCGCAACGCACTTCCTAACTACACGCTCATGTACAAGGCCGAGCAGGTAAAATAATTTCACTTCTTACAAATTTCCCCTCATTTATAGTCTTACGTTTTGCGCTGTGTGTATGTGAAACACAACACTTTGCACCTTCGCTCGTTTCTGCATATGCACAGCGCTGCCACAATTGGCATTCTCTTTTTAATGTCGTCATTTACACACAACGGTGCCAAAAGGGGTCAAACCTAGAATTATCCCCCGAGTGCAAATTGTGGTGCATTTGGTTAAGTTGCACTTTACAATCACACCGTTAATTGCTTTTTCAGAGTTATCTCATTTCAAGTTCAATACCAACCCTCAAAATTGAATGGCTTCATAATCCCTTTCTTTTCTTCACTCGTTCTCGGGAGTTAATTGCAATTTCCTTCCTATTATAAAAGATTCTTAAAAGTCCCAAAGCCGATTAACACCCTTTTTGATGCGACTTAATACGCGCATTAAGTGCCTAGAGAAATCATTCCATGTTGTGATAATAAATTACAAGTTAAAGCAACAACATTCATTAATACCAACTGCTTTCAGCAAGATGCATTATCATAAATAAATTATTTCTCCATTTACAGGAAGATAAAGATAGCATCAGATACCTGACCGTGAGTCCTCTTCTCAAATCCTACACCATTCGCGACCTGCAGCCAGAAACGACCTACGAGTTCTGCATCGCGTTCAAGGACCCCGACGGTCTTTACGTTCGTTTGTCTTGCACTTCAGTCCGCACACAAGATGCCGAGTATATGACGCAGGGCATTCAGAGGACGAGTAACGTGGCCGTGGCCATTGTTTTGGGAATTATTGCCGCCATGTTGATGGTTATTTGCATGGTCACGACTGCCGCTAAGAGTTACCGACACGGGGATTACGAGAATGCAGACAAACCGCCACTTGTTAATTCCATGTCACAAATACCATTGGACAATTTGTACAGTCCGCTCATGTCGAATATTGGCTCGTAGTCGAGTTGGTGGGTTTATCATTCATATATCTACTTCAATGCAAATACATCATTTGCCTTTGGTTTGAATTTGAAATGTATATATTTAAGAGGGGAAATCAATAATGTTCCATACGGTAATGGTAATGACTCGCAGAATTCATCTAGTTTAGAGTAATGGTTATAAATAACAAAAGATTTACACATTTTAATAGATGTATGAAAAATTAAACATACAAAAAGTAGATTTGTACATTTAAATGTATGAAAATATTATTAATGTATATCAGAATGAAACATATTTATCGGCATTTCAAGTTCGATTGCTCAATGACGGATTTTAGAATTAAATCACGGAATCAACACTAGATGTCAGCAAATCTATGGCGACTGCCATTATTGTTGTAGCAATAGCATCTTTGATTTGATTTTAAAAAACAAACCAAACCCGTCCCTTTGGTACTAGTTCGCTTCAACTTCACTGAACTTCGCTTGCAGCTCTGCCTCTCACTGCGATCATTATAAAATCACTCATTTATAATAAAAACAATTAAAAAAAAAAACCGTCTACTTTTATATTTCTTTATTTATAAAATTTTTTTTATCTCATTTCTGTTGAATACATTCTAACATCAAACTAATATTTAGGATATGGACAGTTCAAATACTTGATAAAGACATGTTATTTTTCTGGTTTTTAAATTCAACTGGTTCAATTTAACATAGTGACACATGGAACGAATAATGATTTATAAATTAATAAATAAAGGGGGAAAAAAATTTTAAAAATATCAAAAAATTTACAATTTTTATAAACAAATAAAAAAAATTTTTTATTTCATCTTTTATATTGATGGATAGAAGAAGTCAGGGAATAACAAATCAAAATGAGCGTCGGTTAAATTGATTGGACGCCTCGTCTCTGGAAGTTGGCTTGATAATCGTTGCCATCTTTGTGGTGGCCAAACTATATGTGATGCCTTCGCGTTGACCATTCCCACCGCTACCTAAATTCAGAAAAATAACAATAACTTTAAATTTAATTCGTCATAAAAATTGTCAGTTCAACGATGCATGAGCTTGAATACCGAGACACGCTGTAATGACCCCTATGCAATGCCTCCAGCAGCTGCATTATTTAATCATAATTAACGTGTCCAGTTTCAATTAACCCAACTACATGATCGACTAATTGAAACTACACAGAAACGCGCTGCACGTTTAAGAGCGGAGAAGTGGATGAAAGAACAACAAAAGAAGCGACGGTTAAGATTTTTTTTTTCCTTATCACAACTGGAGAAAGTAAGAAAAAAAAATCAAATAATTGTTTTGGGCGATGAAATGAGATAAAAGATTTTTTTTGTGTTCATTTTTTTTTTTAAATATTAGAAATAATAAAAAAAAAATATTTTTACAAAAATTCCTCAACTTACAGGTCCAAAACTATTGCTATCCATGCTGTGACCGTGATGGTCGCCTTCGACCCAACAATGGCCTTCCGGTACTCGTACAAATTTATCTTTGTAGCCTAAAGTTCTAGAAATTAGAAAAAATAATATTTTTTTTAAATAGTAAAAATGTTAATAAAATAAAAGTCGAGTGTAAAGTAAACTGATCTTATTTACAAACGCATTTGTTTCGGGGCTCTACCTAAGACCGAATCCCCATTAGAACAAGTCAGGAGAGCCTAATTAATTGAATAAATCGATTTCTGATTGTCTGAACCATTCCCAAAATAACATCACATGTTTTCTTCTTCTGCTTCTCTTTCCTTCCAGTCTTTTATCGAATTTCTCTGTTACTTGCACTACCAGCTTTTTCAATTTCCAAAGTTTAAAAGGGGCACAATTGCATTTTTCCCGATTGAAAAACAACAAACACAAAGATTTTTTCAAAAAATCAAATCGTTGAAAAAAATGTCATACAAATATCAATAACAACCTTTCCTCAATTCTATTTTAAAACTTCTAAAGTGCGATTCTAAAATTTCACTCTTTTCTGCAAAAATCCGTTAAACGCCAGCCTTTTCCTCATTTAAGAGGAAAACTTGACACCAGCGACTCTAATTTCTCGCTGAAGAGACTTATTTTCCTCACGAGAACTGCAACACGACCATAAATCGTTAAATCGCCGTAAACTAAGCACCAAAGCAACAGTGGTTGTCATAGCTTCTCACAATGTGCAAAATTTATAAGATATTTTACAAAATTTTTAAATACTCATAAATTCTCCAGATATTTCTAAATTTCATATAAAAAGACATCCACTAACAGTAAACATCAGATACAAACAACATAAAAAAAACCAATACCAATATTTCTTTCGACATCGCCGTCAACGATTTTCATCCTTCATTGCACAAAAAAAAAAAAACTTAAAGTTAAAAGTCTTCATTTCAGCTATCAAAAAAAAATTCAAAAAAAATTCACTTTTTTGCTATCTAAAGCTCAAAAAAGTAGAAGGTAACTTTGAGAATTCTAAACGGCTTAATCGCTCTTTTTTCCACTTCAACTCATCACTTACATTGGGGGAGAAAAAAAAAAAGAAAAAAAAGATTCGAATTTTTCTCTCGCAACTAAACACACACTCCGCCTTAACTGCAAACATTTTCCCTTTTTTTAATTAAACCATCATCACAGCAGCTGATTTATAGTTTTAATTATCAATAAATTCAATTCGACCACCCAACGTGGATTGCAGTTTCGTGACAGGGGAAAAAGAAAAACGTGAAAATTGAAAAGTGGAAAAATGAGTTCGGTATCGCGTTCGGAACGTGTAGGATTGACACATTTCTATAAACCCTTTATCTGGTGTAATAATTGGTGCTTGCCCCTCTCTCTTTGTGCACTTGTGATTGGGGTGCCGTCGTTGTTTGGCTCTGGGCCAATATCAAATATGGCGGAAACGGAGCAGAAACTGACGCACTAAAGGTGAAGTGGAAAACTTTCTTCCATTAAAAAACAAAGATACAGAAGACGCCAAAAGAAATGAGATGTGTCTCGAGAAGGTATACATACAGCACGAAACACAAGCAAACACCAATCTGTTGTGCAAAGGAAAAGGTGGAAAAGAAAAGAAAAGGGAAAACAGAAGAAGAAAAAAAAAAAAACAAGCGGAAGAAAGGATAAAAGAAATGAAAACGAAAGAAGCAAGCAAGAATACTTGACATGTGACAAAAAATCGATAAGGACTACATTTTCTCTTCCAGTTAAACGAGTTCTATTTTTTTCCAGTACGAAAAATTCGGTGAATATGGAATAAACTAACGATCGAATCAGGTTTCAAGGAAAATAAAAAAATATATTAAAAAAAAAAAAGTTTGAAATATTGAATTTAGGATTGTTGTTGGTTCATCCGTACCGGGAGAAATTTACCATCACATCAAAGTGCAATATATATTCATTAATTCATCTATTTTTGATAAATCGGGGTTCATGCCCTTGGAAGTCTAAAGTGTATTTTCTACAAAGCTTAAAACACCCTTACAAAAGTAAATAAACTTTCTTAACCCTTTATATTCAACATTTTCATTCACTATCCACTGTATATTTCTGCAATTGATTCCAACGTCCAAATCTTATTTAATACTAAATTTTAGCACTAGGCGGCAAAACACTTCAACCTATAACACCTTCTAACTCCCTAATCTTATAAAGAATGCGATCGAACAGCACAAAATGTGTTACTCCTCAATTTGATCACCAGAGTGAATTTTTCTCGCCTTTTCCTTTCCCCTCTTTCGTTCGATAACAAGGAATCATAATTCAGCTGTGAATTTTGTTGACTCACTGCATAAATGTTTTGCCCTTGAGCACTACATCGTCATCAACAACAACATCATTCCTCGCTAAACAGATTAGTCAACTATTTTTTTTTGCATAATAATAAAAACGAGTTTTATATTTAAATTACTTTACTGTATCGCCTTCTAAGCCAATGATTCGTTTGATAATTTTCTGGTCAGGATCCTTCGGCGAACTGTGAAAATAATAAAAACATATTGAAATGCATCGTCTTTAAACCGCAATTAGATTTAAAACCAGGAGGGAAAAAGTGGGTAAAATGGTTGCACCTTTGAAATGAATGTTGGCAAAGCTTCCAGACAATTTCGTTAAATTTCTTCAATTTCCTGGCATTACTTTGAGCTTGGCATTTGGCCACTTTGTTGTGTTTCATATTTTTCAAGCAGCGCAATCAAAACATTAAACAAATATGAAATGGCATCTTGGTTTTAAAGAGGCTCGCCGTCTCTATGGCAACTGCTCATTAGAAACAAGCAGCTACTAAAGTCCAAATAAAATGCCAAGCAAGAGCCATAAAATTTAAATCAGCCTTTTTAAAAACATCGCTCTCATGATTACTGCCATGATCGGGTGGCGCCATCGCGCAGGTGATTTGGTAATTAAGTTTTGCTTTAAATTTCGAATTTTAAACTTCTATTATATATTAATGATATTTAAATTTTTATATCAAATTATCTGATAAGCCAAAATTACAAATGTCAAATTTATCGCATTTATACTTGTCGTAAAAAAATGTTTTGTGAAATTATGTGACCTAAAGTTTTAATCATTTAGCAATTTATAGTGATAAAAATAATGTAAAATAAAATTTAAAAAGTGAAAATTACACAATTAAATGTTTTACTAAGTTATTGTCTTTTAAGCAATGCAATATTCGTATAAAGGTACAAATTGTGATACCGTATATCGTATGATATTTGCCAACAAAGCGATTCATAATGAAAATTATATACAACACTTGTTTATAATTTCAATCATTACACCTCTACTTAATAACTACATTTGGCAAATTCGAAATACTTACAAAAGTGAGACCACATCGCCCCGCGAAATATCAAAATTCCTAATTTTCCATCGGTTTAATAGAACATAATCGGTTGATTTGAAATCCGGATTGAGGCTGGGCTGCAAATGATCAATTATTGCCATTAATCATAATGAATCATAAAATGACCTCGTAAATCAGAGATTCGACAAACAAAGCTTTGATTACCTGCATTGAAATGCCCTCCACCTTAGCGACATAACCGACCATATCAATAAAGGTAACAAAAATTGGTATTCCAAACGCAACATTTTTCAATATCAGCTTAAGATTCTTTTGAATGTTTCCAAACCTAAATAAAATTTCTGGATTTATCATGATGATGCTGCAAGGAAAAATAGGATGATTTTGTTTGTTTTTAATATTTTTAAACGATTCGATACCTACAAAATTCCCCACTGATTTGTTGCTTAATTTGGTTTTACTGTATATTATGTGAAATTAACATTTTTAAGTGAATTTCCGAATAGCTGTCATACTATACCCGACATTTTATTGTTTTGGCTACTGAAAGAAACACTCTTCTTTCTTT
>JAQFZP010000800.1:0-26542 GCA_034695745.1 Geophilus truncorum | reverse complement strand
CCACCGGCCCATTTTCTAGCAGGGGTACCGGCCCACCGGGCATTGCCCGAATGCCCGTGTGGCCAGTCCGCCCCTGAGCTCTTGTAGAACTAGGACATTGAAAACCAAGATTACCCAATAAAAAAGAACAAAAATACAAACCAAAATAAACAATTATTTATTGAATTTATTGACAACAGTTAAATCGATGAGACAAATCACGATTCTCTGACAATTTGGATGTCGAAACAGGTTGGAAAAGTCTTTTCAAAACATTCATAATGATCTCATCAAACGTATTATTAGCAACTTTCTCTTTGCAAACTTCTACCCAACTGTCAGATCCTTCGCAATGGAAAGTAGCAATGTCTTCTACTTTTGTTACAGGTTCATTTCTCAAGATAACCATTCTTTGGACAGGTAAAGGTAAAATTTCGAACATTATGTTCATTACTGGTTCTCGTAAGATGACTACCACATCATCAACTATAGATCCGCTAAAAAAATTAAAAAATTAAAATCAAATTATTAATTTTCTTAGCTGTATGACGGGGCGGGGGAGGTATCCAAAAAAAATGCCAATTTTAGAGTGGCGTACCGTAATTTACGAACGCTCCCTTATTTTTATGAGTGTAGGATAGTTTAATTTTCACTTACTCGTGATGCTGGAATTCACATTTGCATACCAATTTTATTTCGTGAATTCCAATTAATGCATGTTCGAGGCAATAGTGTTGACCCCTACGTTCGATTTGTTGGTAAGTGGCATCGGCGAGCACTCTTTTGACGGTTCCTAAATTCCAAGTACCGGTACGGCACATTCGGCACTCAGGTACTTTACTGTCTATGCGGAAAGATTCAGTTCTGTAAATTTAAAAAAATTTCATGTAGGAGATTATCTGATATTAATCATTTTACTAAACTTACGCATTGAGAATAGATGCCAAGTGAGCAATTCCTTCGTCCATAATCTCGTTACATCGGTCCCATTTTTCATCGTCTGTTTCTCGACCTCCGTAAACGGCGGTGATTAAAGAGAGAACAAAGAATGACAAGAATATCATCTTGGTTGAATTCTGGTTGAAAAAAAGAAATAACAATTTTAATTTGAATTATATTTGCAATAAAGAGGTTTTGTAGTTTTTTTTTTTGCCAAAGTTTGAAGTTTTGCTTACTTCTATGAATCAATGTTTGGTTGTGGTAGTTGAGGATATTGAACGTGTTATTTGTATTTAAATTGTGAAAGATGAAATTGATTTATGTGCAAGTGTGTCATTGTTATTTTGAGATGATTTACTAAACAATTTTTACTCGTTTTAATTTCGTCATTCAATACCAGAATAATAAACACATCATTTTCACAGGGAAGAAGTTAAAATAACGGAAAATTATTGATTTCTATTTTTAGAATCAATACGCGTGCATTTTACATTATTGCTTTGTTGTTTTATTAAAATGATAAAAATTGGCAATTTTATTTCTCCATTTAAACCTGTAGTCAATGGTAAATCAGAAAACTTATAAATCTAAATTTCAAACAGTAAAAATTTAAAGCAATATGTTTAGGCCCACTTATATCTATTTTTAGTTAAAAATGTAGAATTCAGAAAAAGAATCCTTAGTCTTTCTTATCATTTATAGCAAATGAAAGTTTGTTTAATCGTTTTCACGTGTTTGTGAAGTTGACCCTGCGATCCTGATATTATCTTTAAACTCAAGTGACGATCAGAGAGCAAAATATATAAATGCAGTTAAAAATCTATACAACTAACCTGCATACAACGAAATCCTCGTTGTAACGACCGAGTCCGAAATCTCTGTTTATGTCAAACCTGCACTACTTAGTCTAGATATAATCAAATCCTCATTATAAGAACAATTTTTTTTATTCCTTGTAGGCTTGTTTTAACGAGGTTGAATTGCATAAACTAATCTTAATGCAAATGATAAATTCTTGATGTCATTGATAACAGAATAGTTACAGCCATGGAAAAAATAATCTGCACTTTCAAACTTGGACGTCTCCAAGTGCAGTGCAAATATTTTTAGCTGCACACAAATGCAATTTTTATTGGAAACATGATGTCAAATGATCTGTCGTTTGTTACAGTAGGAATTTTATTTCTGACCATAATTATATGGTTTATTTTAAATTACAAGAAAAATACAAAAAATTTTCCACCTGGACCCAAAGGAATACCGATTCTTGGCTACACACCTTTCTTAGGCAGAAATCCTCACATTACTATAAAAAAACTGAGCAAAAAATATGGTGATGTAATGACGTGAGTAATTTCTTATCGTAAACCAGAGTGACTTTGAACCACCTTTTTCTTTAGAACTGAATAACTTAATGAATTTTTGTCAAATTTAGTACGGTAACTATTAATTCTACTGTATGCAAAAAAGTATGCTCTCTAAGACTGTATTGGTAAAAAAAATTCCAGAAAAATAGTTTCAATTTTTTTTTTAAGTTAACCATGGACATATAACAATTTTACACCTTAATTTTAAAACAATAAAAAAATGTATTGTAGTTAGAAAATTGAAATATTATCACAGATATGAAGTCAGTATAAATGATTACTTTGAAAGCAATTTTAATTATTAAAAAATTATTAGAAGGTTAGAATACAGTTTTATAATTTTTATCACAATATGTGAACTCAGATCAGTATAACACAGGTACGGTACTGTATGGGTACATTTTTAGAATCAATATGAGACTTTTATGGAAATTTATCATAATGCTGCATTTATTTTTTATTTCTATAATTTCAAACTTGTTTTTGTCTTTTTATTCGGTTTATTTATTACCATAACAATGTGGACAAACTCACACCTGATTTGGCTGATTGGCTCAAAGTAACACCCCTTTGGGGGATTTACTGACATTGGTTTTGACTTCAAACATGATGCAGGTAATTCTGCAGACTAGCAATTTTCAGGACTATTTTTGTCGGGGATATTGAGTAAAGTCCAGTTTTAAATATTTACTCAAAATTACTTAACTTGACACTAAATATCTGTTGAATAGAGCACACGTTAATCTATTGTATATCCAGAAATTTTATTTTTCATAAAACTTCATAGGTGTAACTTTGGTCTTTGGCAAAGTCACCCCAGTTTACAGTACCCTATTCAACAACGATTTTTAGTTACGGTACATCAATTTCAAAAATCATAATTTTTTTAGATTTTTTATTGGCAGTGAAAGAGTTGTTATTTTATCATCATTTAAATTGGTCAAAGAAACTTTTCACAAATATGAGTATGCAGATAGACCACAAAACTTCAAAGATTTAGTCACTTATAATTCAGAAAAAGGTAAACAAAAATTATTTTTAACAGATTTTTTTATATTACTGTACCTTATTACAATATATATCTTTTAATAGGATTGGTTGCAAATGTTGGTGCAGCACGTGTTGAATTGCGCAGATTTGTTATAGCTACACTGCGAAATTTTGGAATGGGAAAAGCTACTATGGAAAGAAAAATTCAAGTAAACATTTAATAAATATTCTTTCAAAGTCCATTAATTAAGAAGTTTTTAGGATGAAATTGATTGTATGATTGAAGAAATTAAAAAATGCAATGGACAGCCAATTTATATAGACAGTTATCTAGAAAAGAGTGTGGCCAATATAATTTGTACTGTTATCTTTGGACAAAGACTGGAATATGATGATTCTAGATTTAAGAAGTTGCTTTATTTAGCCAAAACTTATGGTAAATCAATTGGGATTAATCAATGGGCAAGATTTCTACCTAAGTTTTTGATCAAATTGTTAGGAATCAAACAACCAAAGTTAGAACCAAATTATAATTTAACAACAACAAAAAAATTAATAATTCTTTTTTTAAAATTTAGATTTTTTGGTTTGCAACTCTATGCAAATATTTTAAATGAAATTAAAGATTATTGTAAAAGTCACCAATACACAGAAACTGGTGAAAGTTTTATAGACGTTTTTCAAACAGAAACCAAAAAGTCCAACTCAGCTTTCGACATTTTTACTGGTTTGTAAATTTTATTTTTTGTTTGTGTAAATAATTCTAAATTATTAATTTTTTTTTGTAGACAACAAATTAGCATTATTATTTCTCGAGTTGGTCACAGCTGGTACTGATACAACAAGCACAACATTAGAATACGCTGTTTATTATATGATAAAATACCCACAAGTGCAAGAAAAAGTGCAACAAGAAATTGATAGTGTGATTGGAAAAGACAGAGCGCCATCTATGTCTGATCAGAAACTAATGCCATACACTGAAGCCACATTAATGGAAATTCACAGAATGTCTTCAATTACACCTATTGGAGTTCCTCACAGGTTTTTGCAAAAGTGACAAATATGGCATTTTAAACCAAAGAAAATCTCTTTTTAGTGTTACCCAAGATACAACTCTTCAGGGTTATTTCATTCCAAAAGACACAACCATTTTGCCTAACGTATGGATGATCCATAATGATCCAGAAATATTTCCAGAACCTGAAATGTTTAAACCAGACCGATTTATAACTGAAGACAATAAAATAAATCATGTTGAACAAATTATTCCATTTGGCATTGGTAAAATCTTGGAAATTTAACATTGAGTTTCAATATTATTTTATGTTATTTGTTCATAGGCAAAAGACAGTGCGTGGGAGAATCATTAGCACGAATGGAATTGTTCTTGTGTTTTACAAGTCTTTTACAGCAGTTTACATTCACTAAGAATGGCGATGTAAAATTGGAGTGTCACTTCTCAATAGTATTAGAACCCAAACAACAGGAAGTCAATGCTATTTTGCGATAATTAAAGTCACATTCTACTTACCAGTACACATTTATTTTTTTAACTTCTTGTTCTTATATTTCTGTTTGTTATCAAACTAAAAATGATAAAGTGATTATGATATCACTTACAAGTTAGCCTTGGTATTATTTTTCCAATTCAAATGATAGTGCGAAATTTTTTAAGTGAAAATTATAATATCATGTATAGTTACTGCTAATAGTTAATATCATAAAAGTTATATAAATAAGTTTTGCAGCATTGTGGAAAACCTTAATTTTTACTAAAAACATGGTTTGAAATGAGTCCTATTTAATATTGTAAAATAAAAATTTTATTTCTAACTGTTATTTTTTGCTCTATACAGTATAAATCAATTTGTAAGAAAAATATAAAAAATTTCGAACTAGATCTGGCTCCTAAGTTTCCACTGTTCTTACGGTGAAACAACTATCACTGTGGTGATGTGATGGCGTGAGTAATTTCATACAACAGCATCCCTTTTTACAAAATTCACCAATTTTCATGTCAATTTGTTACTTTGTCATCATTTAATTAACCAATTAATCAAGGAAACTTTTCATAAATATGAGTAGAGAGGATATTATTGCATATTGTTTTTTTCTTAAGTAAAATCGAGTTGAAACATCATTGATCTGAATAGAAAATTTTCTGTATTTTTCAACTTTTTTGCAATACTTGGCTGGCTGATTGTGAACCGTAGTTGACTTCCAATTGGAAGTATAAATTGGGCGAAAAAAAAAGCGATTTATAAGTTTTTAAAAAAATTATGTTTTAATTAATAAATAAGAAATAATATTTACATACAAAGTAAAAAAAAAATAAATAAAAAAATAAATAAATAAATAAATAAACAAAGACATTTTACAACCAATCAGATTTGAGTATGGGAAAATCTGCAAAGCTACTGTAAGTCATCACTTCCGGTGAGCATGTGTCTGGGAGGTGAAGGGTGGTGTGTTTCTTGTATTATTCTTGGATTATTCGCATTCATCAATGAAAAAGGATTACGCTTGGAACTCTTAGTAGCTGATCTGCATGGATATCACATTTATTTGAATTTAAGTGAAGTGTTAAAGTGTTAATAGTTATTTTCTGCGCGGTTTTCGTGTTTTGGATCAACAGGTTTAATATGAAGAAATGTTAAGGTAAGGTAGAATTTTTTTTTAATTTTTAGAATAGAGAAAATAGTTCATGGCGTTCAGGTTTTTTTTTTAATTTTTATTAGGTTTAATTATTTATTTATTTATTTATTTGCATTAAGAGTTGATTTTTGATTTAGTGTTTTATTTGAGTGTATGGATTTACTAATTGTTTATATAAGGACACTAGGACAGGGCTATAAACATTTTAATAAAAAATGAAATGATAAAAAAATATAAATGCAAATGTACACGATTACATAAGATGGGGATTTCGAACGGATTCGGTATATAAGGGTTTTCGTTGTAAGCGGGGTTCGTTATAAGTGGGTTCGACTGTTTTGATTCATGGTTTATTTTAACATTTATTCAGTGTATATAATGACTGGCGGACATTTGCAGCATATATTTTACAGAAAAGACTTTATGATGAAACATGAAACTTTCAAATTTTTTGGTGTATGGATCATTGTTTCTTAAAAGAAAAAAAAAACTGTTAAGAGTGGTTTAGGCAGAAAATGGCAAAATTTATTCAGAGTTTATGGTCAAGTCAAAATAACGTTTTCATTGCTAAGCAGCAAAAAATAATTTTTGGTTTGACTGTTTGAAAACATTAAGATTTTCTAACAAAATAAGATTTTTAAAGTTGTGAAAGATAACGAATCTAAAAAGTTATAATATTTTATTTGCGGATTTTAGGAATTTTATACATTTAATTTGTATGGGTCACTGTTTCTTAAAAAAAAAAAATGGTTTTACGATCACGGTTTTACGAAAATGAGATTAAAAAACAATTATTTAAAGAAACAATTTTATTTTCAAAAAATAATTTTACAATTTCGAAATTTTATCTAAATCAGCAAGAGTGTTATTATTACAGGACTTAACTTGATTGCAAACTTTTTTACACAGAGATGTAAGAGGTCAATTTTAGTTTTCAGAGCTTTGTTTTTGTTAAAAACCGTTTTATAAAAGTTTATTTTGATTTAACCTGATATACAGTAATCGATCACTTTCAACCAAAGTCCAACAGTTTACAATAAACTGCTGAGTTATTTTTCCTGCATAGTGTAAAGGATTGAAAACATTAAGGCGAGCTGCAATTTTATATGCATAAAACTGCAGTCTTGTTACTTTTTTATTAATTGCTGTATTAATGGCACCCAACCTGGTTCTCCAAGAGGGAATATTAAAGGGAAAAATCATAGGATCAATGTGAGGGCTTAAGATGTTTATATTTTCACAAACATTTAAGTTTTTGGGATAAACAGCAATCCCAACTGGTTCAGGTAGACTACCATGCTGATCAAGAACAAAGATAACAGCAACTTCGTTGGCTGTTGGGGGATTAAATCTTCGCTGATCATCAGCCTTCCAAGTAGTAAAGTGAAGAGAAACATTTCGAGTAGGTTCTCCTCTTTCTCGGCAACGGGTCTGCTCTTCTTTAAATTTCTCTTCCAGATTTTTATAAGCATGTACGCTCTCTAAGAACTCGATCGATAGTTTGCATAATTGCTGATATTGGTATTTGACAATTCTTAGAATGCCTCCTAATAGTGGCTTGAGAATTAGCATATACTGTATGTTAGATAGTAATGCGACAGTAAAAATGACATAATTCACTAATCTTAGAAGACATTAAATTAACCACACCTATACAAGTACATCAAATCAATTATTTTATTCGCGTAAAAATTCATGATTTATTCAAAACACTCAAAATATACTACAAAATTTCTAAAATCAGAAACAACTAACTCACATAATATAAAAAAAAAATCACATAAAAATTCATAACAAAATTTATGCAATTTCAAATAAATCTCCAACACCCTCAATTATCACTGAACGAAAAGGGTTTTTTAGAAGTCAAATTTTTAATTCGTGTCTGATCCTCGTCCAACCCAGTCGTCCGACTCGAAAATCTCTCGTGTCGACTATTTAAATTCGATCTTCTTTCGAACATCTGATCGCTGCTTGTACGCGCCGAAAACGAATGGTGGGAAAGTCGATCTCTGCTAGAAGAAGACATCGGATCCCCATAATCAGCAACCGGATGTCTATTTCTACCCAATAACCTATCGATATTCGTATTTAAACTATCGTGACGACTGGACTTTCCTAAATCCTGTTGCCGAACGAGGAAACTCTTCCTCTTAATCCTCTCTTCGACCGATTCTTCCAAATCATTATCTAAATCAAGATCAATCCCAAAATCATGACTTTTTCCTCCTCTGTATTTATACGACTCAAAATCAGCATCTGCTTTCTCCCGATTCTCCCGACTTTCCCTCAACCGACTTCTTACACCGAAAGTCGACAAATCATCCGTCATCTCCTTAATCTCCCTCTCCAAATCACTTTTCCTATCTTCCTTATCAAGTCTAAGTTTACTTCGAAAATCCTTTTCGATCCCCTCAAGACGTTTATTGATGGACCTCTTTGAAAAAGAATCTTCAAAAACGTCTTCTTTATTCCGTCCACTCGCTTCATCTTTCTTCTTCTCCAGCAAATCGAATTCAGCTTCTTGGTTTAGTAAAGAGAGACTTCTTGGACGTCTGACTGTGCTCTCAAAGTCGTCTTCGTCTTTGAGGAGCTCGTGGGTACGGGACTTTGTGTACGAAAAGACGTTCTTGGGTTTCTTGGACTCAGATTCGAGCGAAAAGTCTCTTCTTAGAGATGACAAAGAAGATTCTTCGTTGATGTGTTTACTTTCCATTTTAACAGACGTGTGTTTCTCGCTTTTGTTTTGGTAGTCTTCGCTTGACCTTTGACTCGAAAAGGCCCGACTCCATTTCGGGGGTATGTCCTCCACTTCCTGTTTGATGTCTTCGCATTTATATCTACTGCTCATGGACGACTGGGAGCTCTGACTACTGTTCTTCTTCAAACTCGAGAAATGAGAAGACGATTTCGACTCTTCGTTGATGAGGGTCTTCGAGTGCTGTTTGTCCTCTTCAGAGACACTTCTTGAGAAACTCTTAAAGTTACTCATTTCTTCAGTCGGCATGCTCGAGGAGCGTGTTTGGAACTTCTTGTCGTCGTGATTCCAAGACATCTTCGATGTCCTGGGCTTGAACTCATCGAATTTCAGGTCTCCGTCGAGACTGGTTCTTGCCGACTGCCAGGAAGTCCTCGAATTCGCCCGCGAAGAGTCGACTTCTTCGGCTTTTCTTTGAGAAGAGGTGTTGGACGACCTCGAAGATCCGACCCCAGAAGTGGCAGTCGTGAAAGAACCATTATCCCGAATCCCCAACTTCGAGAAAATGTCTTCGGTTCGCAATTCCGATAAACGAGGTTCGCCGAAAAGTGACGATTTCTTGTGTCGGCTCGAGAACTCGTCTATGATTGCTTTGGTTCTCGACAACATGTCGCTAAGCCACGAATCCTCCCCTGCAAAGGACTCGAAAATGTCGTCCAAATCGTCGTTGGAGCCCGTGGACCCCTTACTGTCGCTTCTCGTAAGTGAGATCTTCTTCCGCTGCTCGCGAGCGCCACCTACATCTTTGATAACTGACTTCTCAAATGTGCAAACGTGCGATCTGTGCATTGTGTAGCCATGACGACTGACTTCTTCCGATTCCTTCTTTACTTCTTTAAAATATTGTTGTCCAGGACCGTTACTAGAGGATTCTTTCTCGTAAGATGAAAATCGGTTCACGTTTTGCTCCAAGGTGACTGGTTCTTGAACCTTTTCCTCTTTATCACGTTTCTCTGCCGAAACTGTATCTTTCTTCTCAGTTTCGCTTTTTTCTTCTGTTTTTGCAGTTGTTTTCACTTCCGGTTCTTCGGAAACAGCATTTCCGGTCGCTGAATCGTCAATTTTAGCGTTTGTTTCTGCTTCTTCCGCTTTTCCTGGGTTTTCTTCTGCGTTTTCCTGGATTTCTGGGTTTTCTGGGTTTTCCGGGTTCTTAAAGGCATTTTCAGACACAACTGACGCAGCTGATCCCCATGTGATGTCGCCACCAGTCACCGTGTCTACACTCTTCAAGCTTTGCTCACTAGATGTTGTTAGGACGTTCAGGGATAACGAGTCGTAGTCGCTGTTGAGGTTACTGGACACAGATTCAGAAGGTTTTTGATTTTTAAATGACTTTGTGTTGTTAATATCAATTTCCGGTGTGTTATCTTCACTAGACGTCTCTGATTGGTCTGAATTTATGTTGGAAACAAGGGCTAATTCAGCAGCACACATGTCTGCATTTGGATCGTTCATGACAGCCACAGTTGTGCTTTTCTGCTGTGCTGATTGCTCGTCTTCAAACATGACGTCATTATTCTCATTGATTTCTTCGTCATCTGTCATTTCACTGATGGCCACATTATCCTTTTTCATCTTTTTGACTTCACTTATCGATCCTTCTGAAGCTGACAGTTGGTGTTTCCGGTTTAAGATGTCGGAAATGACGACGTTGCTCGGTTCTGCTGATTCGATGTCTTCCGTCGTCTCGTTGTCATTGCTTAGTTTCGAGTCGTTGTTGTTTGCTCCTATTCGTGCTTCGGTTGGAACTAGTTGTAGGAGATAATCCAGTCTGACTGGGGTTTCTTTGCCCACATTTTCGGCGAGGGTGAAAAACGAGTCGTTGCAGTCTGCGTTCACCCAGGAGTCTTCGCAGACACTTTCGATTGTAGCTCTGTCTGTGGCGCTTACGGTTAGAAGACGGTGAATGAGATTCGAGGCCCCTGCAGTAAGTGAAAGAAAAAAATATTTTTAGTGCAACTTTTAAACGGGGAGTTGCATAAACTCAATTTTTCAAGATTTTGCTAAAGATTTACAATGATTTTACTGATTTTTCAAGAATCGCAAAAACTTTTTAAATATTTTAGAAATTTTTGTACAATATTAATTATTGGACTATAATCAAATAGACTAATAAATGTCAAACGTTTGACACCTTATTGATTGTGCTACTGATAGAGTGTAATGACAATATCATGTCAATAAATTTTAAATTGTGGGTTCTGGTTACACTTTTGAATTGGGGGTTTGACACAAAGAGAAATCAGGAACAAATTCAAAGAACCAAAAAAATCAAAGACTCAAAAGTAAAAAAAATCGACAGTGAATTTCGAATAAAATCAAGTGAAATCAAGAATCGAATGCTCAAGATTCAGTGAATAGGTGGGATTCAAATGGGAATTAAGCATAAGTAGTAGTAATAATAATTACTAATGAAAAAATCAAGAAAATGTTCCACTCCTTATTTTGAACACAATTCTAGCAGCAGTTCTAACATAATTCAATGCTAACTTTATACATTCAATTATCTTTCAAAATATTGAGAGGCCTAAAACAATTTTAGGAAACAATGTAACTTGTGAGATAATTATTTGGTTTTAATGTCATATCAATCTGCAATTGACAAGTCTTTGTGAAATTTGATAATTTGATTTTTCTGATCTTTCATTTATTCATTCTACAATAAGTAAAAAAAAAAGTGAAGTGTTTATCAGAAAACAATTCACTTCCCTTGACCTCAATCAAAAATATTATTACCTGCTCTTTGTTTTGGCTCATAGTAATCCCCTTCTGAAATTTGCTTGACAAGTTTCTGAAAGTTACTACCATCAAAAGGCATTGCACCATACACCAAAGTGTAAAGCAGAACACCCAAACTCCAGCAATCAACCTACAAACCAAAAACATAAACAAACTTTAAAAATACTTTACACAACAAAACTCCACCAATTCCATACCTCAGGTCCTCTGTATGGTATTCCCTTAACAATTTCAGGTGATGCATACAATGGACTCCCACAAAAAGTCTCCAATAACTTCTTCTGATCAAAGACATTAGACAATCCAAAATCAGCTATCTGCAAAAAAAAAGTGAAATGTTTTACTTTAAACTAACAAAACAACTGAACTAATCCAGATAAGGAACCAAAACAAAATGGTCATTTCACCCTTTAAAAAAAAAAACAACAGTTGGAACAAACATGTTGTCTGATTTAGAAATAGATTTACTGTTGTACAAATTTAGTTTTTAGGACAACAAGAGTCTTTCAACTGTTAACTGACATCCAAATACCTTAGCATTCTTGTTTTCGTCCAACAGTATATTCTCCAACTTCAAATCCCGGTGACAAATATTATTCTAGAATAAAAACAAATGACAATAAACTTTTTTTTTCCTTCCAACTTTTAAAATTAACTTACCTTGTGACAATAATAAACCGCCGAGACAACTTGTCGAAAGATCCTTCGCGCTTCAGATTCACTTAAATTTTTTTCAGAGCTAAGATACTCATAAAGTTCTCCTCCAGCTGCATATTCCATAACCAATACAATTTTTTCTTTATTTTCAAATACTGAAAAAAGATGTAACGTAATGTATTAGACACATCGATGAAAAATGCGATTTAAGTCGGACATAGTAAAAGTAAAGGTGCTTTGCAGGAATGTTGCAGATTGGAATGGTGAAATGGAAGAATAGAGGATTAGCAAAATACACAAAAGGTTAAGTGGTGTTATGTTGCAGTGGTGGAATGATAAAGTAAAGTCTGCAAAAGGCGGCATAAACAGAAGTTACAAAAATTAAAATAAATTTATTTTCTGCTCTAATTAATTCAACTTTTTTAACTCAAATATTTATCTCCCACAATCTTGAAATTCTACCCCTGCAACTGCAACATTTAACCCCCACTTAGCGTAAATATTTAACCCCTACAGCCCGGCTAGATTTTGATGGTCGATAACAAAATTTCATTATCAACAATGCAAAACGAAAAATTGAAAATTGTCTACCAAAGTGGTTCTCAAACTTTCTAGAGACACAACTCATCTTTTAAAAACGAAATATTTTCACGACTCACCTAGCTTTAGTGAACGTGAGGGAAAGAGAGAATTTTTAAATATAATAATTTTAGAACTTAACAGATCTTTAAAATTTGTTATTGATGTGTTTTATGAAAAACTCCAACGAACCACAAATTTCTATAAAATTAATACAAAACAATCATCTCGCCGACTTCTATTGTTATTGTTCCTTTAAATTGTTTAGCAAGATATTTGTATTTAAAGTTTGAATTGTTTTGTTTCAGTTGTGAACTTGGGTGATTCCATTTCAACCCAAGCCAAGTTTGAATGCATAAGAACAAGCCAAATGGGGGTGGGGAAGGATAAATCACATGTTTTATCACTACCTCGTTGATTCCTATACTAACTTTGGTTAACCAATTTAAAAGAACAATGTTTGGTATTAATTTCATAAAAATTCATGCTTGTTCAGTTGAAAATCTCTCTAGGTGATCTGTTATTGCATAAATTACAAATTACTGTACCGGTACAAAATTTTCTTACTACAAAAAAGTTTCGCAACCACTTTGAGAAACACTGGTCTACCATCAAACAAATCTTTTTTAATGGATTATTTATCACTTTGCTCGCTTTCAACGTCAAAATAACCTCTCTAGAGGTCATTTGAGAATCAAAACAAACAAAATGGCAAACTTAAAGCTCTTAAAGTGAAAACTCCCAAACCTTCATAAATATGAATAATATGCGGATGCTGCACCACAGACATCAACTGAATCTCACGCTGAATCCGAGTTAAATCTTCTTTACTCTGAATCTTCGCCTTTTTAATCGTCTTTATAGCCACCTTAAGACATTTGAAACAGAAAAAAAAAATATTGACAAATGAATAAATGTACAAATATAAACTTAGCACAACTAAAATTAGACAAAAGCAGTTTTCCTTTTCTCTGCTGACAGCTGCAACAAGCGTCTATTTGTATTTTTAAAACGACATTTTTCAGTGACGCAAACAATCACAAACAGACATTAAGAAAAAAAATACCCTCAATATCAGTTCCCATGGAGAAAATCGCTCCAAGGAAAAGAAAAAAAAATGGGAGTTACAAGGTCATAAACCCACCCTTATGTGTAGGCGTCTTGATAATTTTTTTAAATTTTTTTTTAATTCTTTTAAAATTCTTTAATCTTTTATTTTTAAATAGTGATTTCGTTTAGCTAAATTTAAAAGTCTGAAACATGTGAACACTGTTCTTTACTGTTTTAAAAAAACAACTGGGAACATTCTAGCAGTTTGGCTCATGGCCAAACACCAAACGCCAAAAAAAGTGTCAACGATTCTGTAATTGCCACTTCGACTAATTTTTAAGAGCAAAAATACTTTTAATTATATTTGTTATACAAGTCACCAATACTCGGAAAACAGTGTAGGTGACGTGATGACGTCATTGTAACAGGATTATCAACATGACTGGAGGTTTTCTCCACGACCTTTTAAGGGTATGCCAAGAAAAATAAAGTTGTTGAGTGTTTATTTAAGAGAAAAAGTCATTTATGTTTTAAAAGTCACTGTTTTTCCTGTTTCTTTTTTTATATTTAATTTTAATTTTTTTTTTTTTAAATTTCCAACAGCTGTTGGCTGCTCTTAAAAAGTGGTTTGTCCTATATTTACATTCTCTAAAATTAGAACGTGATGGGATGATTTCACATGTGTGATTTAACCAAATACGCATTTTTAGAGATCAAAATTCACTTTTTTTTTTTATTAATACCTGTTCACCGCTCTCCTTTTTCAACGCCAACTGGACCTTGCCGTAGGTTCCTTGTCCCAGTTTTTTAATGACATCGAATCTCTGTCTGAATTTCTGCCGCTGGTTGTTGAGTCGGATTCCCGTACATTCTAGATCCTTGGTGACATCCGAGTTGGGCGAAGTGCTTAACACCACCATTTTCGCTGCTCCTCGTATCAGGTAGATTAGATAATGAGTTTTAATCAACTCTTTTTGAAACTTACTTTGTTTGTAGACAGAGTTGTTGAAGAGGAGGATGGAATTGGAGCGTTGTTTATTTGATGGTTGAGTCAGGCTTTACCAGGTTTAAATCCAAGTTAAAGGGAGTGAGATGTTTCAACATGATTCACTTGCATCATCCCACTAAGGAGGGAGCTTTAAAGCAAAGCGCTAAATGACGTGAGGATGTGAGACGTAGATGGTGTAGCCAAACCCGGCGAGATTATCATTGGTGCTTGTGGGTTAATTAGATGCATGATGTAGAGAAGTGGTTTAAAGGGCGCCAAATTTAAATTTTAGTTTGTTACCACGCTCACAAAACAAAAATAGTGGTAAGATTATAAGTACATAGAAGTAGAAAAGGCTTATCCTTATTTGTGTCTTATGCCCAGTTGCACCAACAAAAGTTAAAATTTTGGTTGAGTTTAACAATACTTTTAACATTGGTTAAACTCTAGTTAACTTTAACTTTCATTGGTGGAACTGGCCCTAAGTAATTTAATTACAACAAAATATTGGTTTATTATACAATTAAATTAATAAATCTAATAAATATATTTTTCTAACTTCTTAAGTTCAATCTCATGTTTGTGTTTCATAGATAACATTCTTATTTCATTAGCTAGTTTTTCGTGTTCTAATTCAAACCACATCTTATCTCTTGCTTTTTCTAACTCTAGTCGCTTTTCTTCAAGATGTTGCCAGTCGTCGTTTTCGTTCGGGGAACTAAACGTCTTAGGTGCCTTAGTTACAATTTTTTTTAAGAAGTATTATTAGTTATTAGTCTTATTACTATTTGTAAATTTTAATTTCTTACACTCATCGGTCCTGGACTAGTCTCATCAAGCACCACCTGTTTATCAGAATTAGGCGAAGTGCACCCTTGAGGTGCATTTGGGTATCCAGGCTAATAAAAAAATTAGAAAATTGATTTTTGTCTGTTAATTACAGTATAATTTATCTTACTTGGCCAAATCTGTAATCAAATGGCTCTTGTGCGCAATCAAGAGTGGATAAGGATGGTGGAGGATGTGTAATAAATCTTGTTGTGGATGGTGGTGGATGTGTAATAAATGCTGTAAACACTTCTTCAGATGACGAAAGAGGCTAAAAAATTGTTATAAAATTAGTGTTATAAAAATATTAATTAAAGGTCAAGTGAATTAAACTAAGTTTATTAAATATGAATCTACTCATCACACACAATAATTAATCGTTGCCAGGTGATTTTCAGACACGTTAAAATTTGTAAAAACCGATCGCGAAAAGTGAATTTTAAAGGATAATGGATTATGGGAGCTGCCGCAATTTACGACGTCACAAAGTCTGCTGCCCCTGTAGCAAGATTTTGCCGCAATGCTTTCGTTGTTTAACGTGTCAATAAACCATTTTGCGACGATTAATTACAATTTGTGATGTTTAGCTTCACTTTTATGACACTGTTATGATTTAATAAATAATAAACCAATTCGGTTTAACTGACCTTTAAACTTTTTTTTATTAATTTCTTACCTCGAGATGAATAGTACCAGTTATAACAACATCTTGTGGTAGTTGTTCAGCAAGAACTGTTGCAGTTACCGTTGGAGTCTACGTAACAACACAAGAAGTTAATGTTGTTTTTATTTGAGATTATAAATAACATAACTTAATACCAATAATTTTTCACTGGGTAATTCTATTGTAGATGGGGATTCGGGTATAGTAACAGATTTAGTTGCCATTGTAGCAAGATCTGGTCTCCGATGACTCGCTGGTTTCCTGGATCCTGGAATTAAAGTTTTTTTGTTTTTTTTTTTCATTGTACAATGTTTGACTTTGTTGTTGTAAAGGTTGTACTTGATGTAACTCCTGAAGACTGGATTAATGTGACAGCCAAGATAATATGTGCAAATTTTAAAGCCATTATATAAATTTATGATGAAGTTAATATAATAAGAGAAAGTTGTGGAAAATATTAAACTTTTGAGTGTAAAGTTGTTTGGTTTTTATATATGACTGAAAACTTGGTTTAATGGATTTTAAATTGATTTTTAATTACAGTTTGGGAAGAGCCGTTACATCAAAACCTTAATTTCTTTTTAACTTTATTAATTATAGACAAAGTGGTGGTCAATTGGTTGCACAAACGTAACGTCTTTTACAAAATATTTGATAAACATACAAATTTTTTTATTGAAAATAATCAAAATGCGAATATTTTAATTAGCTTTGTACTCAATATTTGGTTTGTTTTTCATCCACAATGAATATTATTTTATTTTTTTTTGTTTTAAGAAATTTTTTTATTTTTTTATGTATACCAATAATACACAAATGTTTTATTTTTGAGATAAATGATACAGGTATGTACAGTAAATACTGTATAATGAAAGATAAAAAACAGTTGTAATCGTGAGTACCGTATGTGAGCTATGTAAGTTTCTACAAATATCCATAGAGGTCGCTAGCAATCAGCTTGGCGAGATAACAAGTAAAGTAACTTACTTGTATTTTTTCTCTTTACTTCAGAAATTCTGTTTTTAAGCAAATAACATCAGTAATTTTTATTAATTTTATATTAAATAAATAATAAATTAATGTTACGGAGGCCCATGTCAGCCAACAACTGGTGCTGGTACTTTTGTACGACTCAGTCGCATTTTATCAGATTTTATGTGGCACATCAAATCAAAATGCATCCAAATATTTGGAATGACAAGTATTAACAGTCTGCAACGATTGATGATAAAATTCATTCTTGATAAAATGTATGGTTTAACTGAGGAGCAACAACAGGTAAAATAATAACAAAAATAGACTAAGCACTTAATTCAATTTTACGAATTTTTTTCAGCTGCGCCAGACAGTTTTTCAATTTGCACAGAAGACATTAGCAGCGAAAGCAGCGAAAATCGATATAACCGACGATTTTAAAGACAGGAATTTTCGGAAGAAAATGGAAAGTTTAGGTCACAGCGGAATTACAGTGTAAAGTATGAATTTTCATTGTTTTACGCATTGCAAGATGCGCAATCTTAGTTTTTTTAAATGCTTCATTTTGCCCTAAACTGAAAGTTGGAGGTTATTTAACGTTTTTTGTTTGAATGCCAAATGTCGTTATATAACATGATAGATTAGTTGGACATAGTGGTTTTTAAGTAGTATTGATATTTTAATTATATAGTTGCATCGAAGTTGCTGACTTCAAAATTATAAATTTGAATGTTAGTCTATGAGTTGCGTCAATTTATTCAGTTTTATTATAATTTACAGCAAAAACGTGGAGAAAATGTATTTTTATTTGAATGTCTTCAGAATTACTATTCAAATAAGAAACAATAATGCCTCAAATTAACATCCATGTTTTTTAATTATTTAAATGCAGCGACAGTAGTGAAATATTCATTTTGAGTCTATAAAAAGACAAAATAATTCAGTCTATATGTGAAAATAAATGTCAATTTAACCCTTAAAGTACCAACGAAAAAATCCAACCTAAAACCCCAAGGTAGTGGATAAACATCCACAATGTCATGCATTAGTAACACAGAAGAGACCCCTTTTAATTAGTCGTGTAGGTGAAGCCACTCTACCCTCAAATGCTAAATTTTCACGGCAGCAATCATTAATTGCTAATAATTCCATAAATAAATAATTTAGTGGCATAAAAATTACAAAAATGATTAGTTTATTACAAAAGAGTCAAACTCTCAAAATTTGAAATTTAAAAAAAAAAAAGATAAAAATAAATTCCATATTTTCTACAATTAGTTTTGCTCAAAAGCGTTACCGTATTGTAAAACAATCGCGAATTTATTTTTACATTTTTTTAGTTATAAATTTTATTTATTTTTTTAGTTATTAATTTAGAAAATAAAATTTATTTTTTAAATTTCTAACTAAAAATTATAAAATAACTAGGGTTTGACCGATTCTGATATAGGTATCAGATATAGCTGATATTCACGAAAATATCGGTATCGAAATTAGCCGATTTCCGATACTCTATCAAGCCCTAAATAATAACAACAAATTAAAAAAACTTAATTTAAAAAAAAAAACTATCTTTCTAATAATATAAAAAGTAAAAATAAATTTTTTAAATGCCATAAAAAGTAAAAAATAAGATTTTTCTTGTATTCAATGCTTCTTTGAAAGATAAGATGCTTGCATTCAATATTCAAATAAATTTTATCAACCATAAGCACACTATTTTTCAAAAAAGCATTAAGTACAATAAAAAAAATTATTTTTTACTTTTTATGGCATTTTAAAAATTATGTTTACTTTTTATACCAATTAGAAAGATAGTTTATTTCAAATTAGATTTTTTTTTTTTTAATTTGATGTTATTATAGTTGAAATTATTACTAATATCAGTACATTAAATAGTAAAGCTAAAATCACTTACGGTACATACTATGATTTGTAAGTAATAAATATGGTAATATAATTGAAAAATATGCTTTAAATAAAAAGAAATGTGCTTTTTCACACAGTAAAGTAGTACATTATTACACTCAGATATATACAAATAGAGTTGAAAATTAAAGTAGTTTAAATAGGACTTAGTAAATTTGCACTGTAAAATACCAAAAATTACAATACCGGTACATTATACATAAATTCAAAAAATGAAAAAATAAAATATTTCTATGCTTTCATTATTACTCTTTACCAGAGAAAACTGATTTTACTATGCCATGAATCAGTTTTGTGCAAGTATAAATTTTGTTTGAAAATTTTGGAATTGTAAGAATCGAAAGGCCAAGCATCAAAGAAAAGGCATTTCCTACATCGCAGAAAAGTGCAATTATTGAGTACGACCAAGTTTCAGTGTATTCTTCAATTATATTATTAAAGACTAAGATAGATAAACTATTGACGGGCCAAAATGTGGGATGTTGTGTTAACAGCGTCGTTTCGAATGTCAGATCATTGCATAACGGATGACATCCACATCCTTTATTGTCTATGCTTTGAAATGAAATATTGATGTACGACGATAATGACGTTTTGGCATCATGAGTGTTATTACAAGGCCCCTGCTTTATTTTAGTCATAAATGGTAATCTGAAACAAAGTAAAAAATTCAATGCAGAGATAGCATTACCAGCATTTGGTTAAATCAAGGGAATTGAAATCTTGCACCATCATCAAGTGACATACGGTAGTATCAAAATACACTAACAAAGGAACAATAGATTTTTGTCAGGTGTTATCACTATTTTTCATATATAAATTTAAACGCATTGGAAACTATTTCTCCAAGTGTTATAAAGCGACTTAATTGAATTGACTAGAAAGATATTTCAGTAAAGTAAAGTACTGATACGTAATAATACTTTTTTAATGCATTTAAATTTAAATATAAAAAGAAATGTGAAAGCTAGTTATAAAACACGGTAAAGCTATTGTTTTTTCATTAGTTTAAGTTGTCGCCACTTGGTGGCAAACCAAATTTTCAAGCCACTAATGTGACTTTATGTTAGTAGGTAATAATTGTTTTTGTTTAGAAAGAAAATTGTTATACTGGCATTTGATGAATTCAGCCATCTTTTTTTTAAAGCAATCGTTGCGACATTTGTCATGTTTTTCTTTGCTAATGCACGGTGTTAATTTCGAATTTAATCGAACTTTCTACAAAAGAAATTCAATTAAAATTCAATTCAAACTTTAAATGGAATCACATTAATTTACTTTAAACATTTTGTAGAATAAATTCGAAAATGAGCTTCTCCACACGTTTCTCATAGTAGGTAAAACTGTCCAAATGTTTTCATCTTTTGGTCTCAAATAAATCTAGGTAAAATGAGAAAAAAAGCATAGACTACGGCTCATTACATAGTACTGAATGAAAAATAAACAAACTTGATAAGTGTCATTGTTGCAGTCTGTGTACAGAAATTTTTGCAAATTGAAAAAGATAGCTCCCATAGTTCCTGTGTAATTTAAAGAAACTGAAAAGTCAAACAATCATAAGGTTTTGATTGTCTTTTGTGTAACTGAAGCGAGTACAAGAATTAATTCTTACCGATATTCGATTGCCAACATGTCCCAGAATGCATTTGCACTTTGTGCCATTTTTCTTCACTTCTTGCATTATAAGGCTAAGTACGGTACATAAAATTTAAACCAATAATTTTTCTGTTTGTATTCAAAGTCAGCATAAGTTGAAAGATGAGATTTTGCTTGTACTTTACCTTAAACTTGTTAATGAGGTTCATTGTGGGTTTATCAATAATCGGTGTTTGATATTTCCAAATATCGAGTAATGATGGTTTTTTTGATCTAATGGTCATATTCATTAAATCCAAGAAATGAATGTCACACATCTCTTTTCCAGTCTGATCGGCGTATTGTTTTATATATTTTGCTGCTGCCTGTCCTTGACCACACGCAATTAAGTCGGGTATATTTAGCGTGTAATTTTCTTGAATTTTGACTACAGTTCGCTTAGGTTCGCTCAGATACAACATTAGTTTAGATTTAGTTACGTGAAGTGCCAATGCGATGGATGCAAATATTAAAAAAAAGTTTACCATTTCTCTTAATTTTACTTTTTTGTCTAATCGAAAGATATTTGGTGAATCTAATTTCTTTCTGCTTTGGCGCATCAATAAATTTACTTGTTCCGTTATTTTCGTTTTTGTTGTTGCATCAAGATGAGTGGGTTTTATATATCTGTATAACATTGTTGCTAACAGTTGCACAATTTGAATTATAGTCAAAAGTGAAAATCCCAAAGAGAAACCCAAGTTGCCAGCAAAGTCCACGACTAATTCGGGGATGCCGTATATGTATTCTTCGGTCATTTCTACAATTTCATTATGATTTAGTTGCAAGTTAAAGATTACGACATCTTTATCATACGGCATCAATTTGAAGTCTGTTCGGAGATTAGATAATTAGAAAATTAAAAAAAAAAAAGTTAAAATACTTACTAGTATCCGAATGTGTCACTGGAAGCATTGTTTGTTTGTTGCAAGGTCTTAAGCACTGACACTCTGAGGTTGCTAATAAACTTGTATAAAGAAAAAGATTTTGTTCAAAAACTTGACTGAGAATAGTTTTGTTTTTCTCTAAACTGCAGTCGGGATAATTGCTCTTTTTGGTCATACCAGGATATCTAAAATACAAACTCCAATATACAATAACTAAATTAATTTTTTTTTATCATATTCTACCTGCAATAATGAGATTCTTTTTTAGTTATACAATTCTCAAAGCACTCGATTTGTTTATTTTCGTCCGGTTCGCAGTAAGGTGGTCTCGAGGGTAGAAAATTATACTAAAGTAATGACATTAAAATTACAGTAGTACATTTACAAACAAAACATTTTGTTTAAATCAATGAAAAAAATCTCACTTGTCGAATTGCCATTTGTACACTAAATTCAATTCCTACTGGTACAGGTATTGCATGACGAAATGGAGTAGGAAATTCACAATATGAAATCTATAAAACACCTTATTTACTAAAACTATTTGCATTTGCAATTATAATATTGTAAAGTTTTACATAATTTACTGGTTTATTACACGTTCCATTTCGTCTGAACACTACTGAATGTGTTACCCCAGTAGTAGATGAAAAAAGAGTATCTAAATAAATAAAAAATGTAGAATTGTATGTTTGCCAACTGAACCGCGACGCACTGATATTTACCAAAGTTTATCAGAAGTGCGTGTCCAATCATTTTTATTGTTTCAGATATGTGAACACTACTTCCCGTTTTAGATAAAATATTACCATTTTTCAATTTAATAATATCTAAAATTTCTTTGTTCTGAAATTTAATGTGGGTAATAAGTTCTAAATTATTCAAGCTCAGAGAAACAATTTAAGAAATAAATACAAACATATATCAAATTCGTGTGTTCACGAAAGTGCTTTTAAGCTTTTGCAATGCTATTACAACCCATATGAACAAATACCTACAGTAGCATCATAAAAATTATAATCACCTTTTTTACTTGCACTAATTCAAGATTGACAGTAACATTAGTCTTTAACCACAGATCCGTAAAGTTGTTGACAGTTAATTCTAGGGTGATAATTTCTCGTAGTGGGCCTATGCAAAGCAGTGGATTTGAAGAAACATCCAGATTTGGTGCTTGTTGCCAATACTCGCTCAAACCTGAAGTATCCATGGCTGAAAACCCCATTGCGTAATTTTTTGTTTTTTCTCCAGAAACATATTCTGCTTCTACTTTTATAGGCTCTGATTTGTAAAAGTCGAATCTGTCTATTGTTTGGCAACAGCAGATGATAGAGCAAATGATAAAGCCAATCAACCATTTTCGGCCGTGCTTTTGTTTGTTAAAATAACAGTCCAGAGCTTTTAATCCGTCTTTGTCAATTAGCGACACGTGTATTTCTTGTCGCACATAATGTCGAATGAGTTTTTTTTGAAATCGTAGTTTTCCCAGCATTCTTATTTTGTTTGATGATAACGCATTGATTCACAGTTGAAGCTTCTTAACGTCTTATCGTCGAATACCGAATGTTAAGTTACTATAACTAACTTTGTGGTTGTTGTTGTTAAGTATATAGTATGTTTATATTAATATTACATTAATAATTACATGCTGGTTGCCATCAAAGTAGTTTAATTTAAAACTTAAAATTTTATATGCAAATGAGTTTTATTCGAATATATAATTGGAATAATTATTCAAATGGCGCTGACTTCAGTTGAGTGCAGCAAATAATAACTCAAATAATAAGTTCACCAACAGTTTTAGTATTTTAAAATGCCTCATTTTGACTTAAAGTTGAAGGTTTTTTTTTAACGATTTTTGTTTTAATGCCAAATATCGGTATTATAACAGGATAAATTAGTTGAACATGTAGTGTCTTTTTTTTTTTTTTTTTTTTTTTAGAAGTAATATTGATATTTTAATTATATAGTTGCATCGAAGTTGCTTAATTCAAAATTTCAAATTTAAATGTAAATGTATGTGAACTACGTTATTATATTTAGTTTCTTTATAATTTATTAGCAGAAACTTGGAGAAAATAGAGTTGTATTTGAATATTATGAGAATCATTATACTAATGAAAACAGTGACGAGTCAAATTAACATTCATGTTTTTTAATTACTTAAGTGTAGCTACAGTAACACTAAAATATTTCACACTAAAACTCACATGAAACCTAAAAATTCAACAAATAAAATAAAATTAGAACACCAAGTAAAAGAAAAGAGAATCGACTTTCTTAAGATTTAAAAAAAATAAATCAAAAATAGCTTTAATTAGCACTCCGAATGACGTCACCTGAAAAACTGCGTGTAGTAATAAAATAACAAACTTAAATGTAATTTTCAAATTAAATCTTAATTACAAAACAGTAATCAAAACATCACGCACATATGTTCCCAAATCCTCAAAATCAAACTTTCCATCCACGAATTGCTTCTTCCAATTTTCACGTGACAAAAACTTCTCATAATCAACAATATTTTCTTCCTCTGAGCTAAACATAACTACATCCCCACTACCACTGTCTCATAACACAAAGAACTGCATCTTGCACCTGACCCTGACATCTGTATTTCATTTAGTGGTGAATTCTCAAACTCCAATTTATAACAAACAAACGCTTTAACATAAAACGATCTCATTACAGAATAAGAAGATTTCGGTGGAGAATCGAAGGTTTTAATCCACTCCACGACGCCATTAATTCTCATCATAAGCAAACAACTTGATCTTTTCAATATAATCGTATCCGCGTAAAGCGAATAAATCTATCGTCTTGATAATTGTCAATCTTAACTTATAGAGGGCGTCGCCCAAGACTCGTTTTTTGTTTTCGAGGGTCGATTCGAGTCGTTTGCTCAGATATTGCATTTCGGCCCACTTTATAAGAGATTTTACAAGTTCCAATTCGCACACTTGGAGCGTGTTTCGTGAAGCAATCGTGGAAATTATTTCTTTGCTCAGAAATAGGAATTTGTCATCAGTCAAAATGGCCGCTGCGCACTGGTCCATGAAGATCATTTTCTTCAGTTTCAATTCAAGCGGTGTCACGTGATCAAAAGCGAGAGAGTCCCAAAAGTTTTCCCAGTTCATTGGAAAATCCTGCAATTTGTTGACACAAGCTGACTTCAAATTATCCATCTGATATTTATCTGCGACTAAAAGGATCGAGACCATCTCCGATAAAAACTGAACGTTGAAATCGCCTTTGTATAGAAACCTAGAAAAATTGTATTTATGTATGAGTTTATGTATGAGTTTATTTAAAATTAAAATATACAGTATATGATACTTACGATAGAACTTTATAGAATATTTGCGGTTGAATATCCTTAATTAAAACCTCGTATATTTTGATGTAAATATTGTCAAATGTACAGGTATTGGCAAATAATACTCGGCATTAGAATAATAAAATTTATCGGGACCATCACTAAGTAGTTCTTGCAATAAATCTTCTCGTAAATCAAACGCTAGAAATTTAAACATATGGTAAAATGAAATAAAATGATCATTTAAAGACTTACGAAAAATTTCGAAATATGATATAAACTTGTTAATTTCTAATGGCGTTGGTGCTAAATCATATCTTTTTTTACGTCCAAGTAGATGTAGGCAAATGGTGGTCATACAACGCTGTTTTAATGTTGTCATTGATGTTTAGGCAAAAAAATTCTTAAAAAAACACTTTTGATGATATATACATTTGCAGGTAAAAAAAAGTTGCGCTATAACATAAAATATTTTTCTAAGTTGAAATTTCTCTGCCACATTTCTGCTGTCAAAGTAAGCAGCCACTTGGAGTCGGGTCGACCCAAATCTTCCAATACTTCCAAGACTTTGAAGAGCAGTATGAATACTTTGTGACGTGATTAACTAAAGTGCTATCTAATGGTGAACTAAATAACCAAAAAAAGGTTAAAAACTTAGGCCTGAATTAAAGTTAATGTTAAAACTAAAAATATGTGCAAATATAAATATGCACATAATCAAGAGACAAATTGTTGTGATATAACAAAACAAGGGAAGTTATTAACAATCAATATAAATTCCTGACCAGGGAAAGGCGATTACTTTTCCACCTGTACAAATAATGGGGGCGTAACAAACTATGGCCTAAAATTGCCAGAAATCAATCAATCAATTTATATAAATAAAAGAGAAAGTTAACAATTTCCATCTAAAAGATGGACATGAATTTGGAATAACAACATTTGATGCATAAAACATCTTAAAAGGCCAATCATAAATATGAAATAAATTATATTACCAAAATCTTCATTCTTCAATGCTACTTCTTTAACCATTTTCGGTTTTCTGGAATGGTTTAGTGTTGGTCGTTGCTATCGCGACGTCCTAATCCACGATCCAAGATCTTCGACAATCCACACGCATAAAAACCACTAATTCTCTCAATACTGCAACAACCGAAAAGAACTCCCATATCCGGACATACAAATATCCAGCCAGCTCCCTTATCCGGCCAAAAGTCTCGAACCCTTTCAATGTCTCCCTACACTAAATATACTTTCTTTTACCTGTCTTGCTCCCATAACCGGCCACAATTTCCGAGTTTCGCCTATATCCTGATATAGGAGCTTTGACTGTAGCAATGTAACGGACCAAACTGTTTTGAGAAAACCCAATTATTCGTTGGTGAAGACTCAGCAAATCGAATCGAAAGTTACACTCATTGCTAATAGTTAGCAGCATCTTGTAATGAGGCTATCAGTGACAACATTTTCATTTTATAAACTCACACTGCTATATTTGCTATATTTATGTACTTCTAGTAACACTTGTGAGCGCCATAAGCGCTCTAGTTAACCGGGTCGTCGCTAGAGGGGAGGCGCGCTTGTTTTCCCTAGCATTGCTG
>JAQFZP010000799.1:0-26542 GCA_034695745.1 Geophilus truncorum | reverse complement strand
TCAGCGCTCCGCGAGCGAGCGGCGAGCGCAGCGAGACGCGAGGTGTTCGTGAACGGCCGCTATTCTAAACAAAACCCGAATATTCATCATAATCAAAATAAATTCCAGAAATTTAGTTACCGTATCGACCAACTAAAGCGTAGGCTCCATTTTAAACTTTATCAATAGCAAACCATGTCGTTCACGACGTTCACGTGCTCCTGCTCAAGGCCCTCGAAACAATTTGAAATTGGAATTCGAGACCGTCGCCGAAATGATCCTCCTCGAGAGAGAGAAGCGTGGTCGCCATCTGTCAGAAAGTACGCTTTCTCAGGGCAATCAATCTCGCCCTCAGTCTCGAAATTTAGAAAACATCAGAGGTCTTAGTTCAGCAGCTCAGTCTCTAGACGACTCGAATCCACTTGCAGAAACATCGAGTGGAAATCGAAACCGAGTCGCAGCAACACCGAAAGTCAAACAATCTGCCATCAGAGTACCGTTCAGCGTTCACTAACAAGGAGAGGTTCTCTAGTTGCTCTTCACCAATTGAAAAGATATTAATAGTTAATACCAAACAATCTTGATAACAAATTATTTTGCCCAACTCTCAATATTTTGCCAGATAATTGAATGTAAAGTCAGCATTGAATTGTGTGACAACTAAGTTTTCAAGCTTATCTCTCCCAGCTTAAGCTTAACCAGCTTAAGATGGTTTGTCTTATCCAAATTCATAAAACTGAAAATTTGCATTCAATTTTCTCGCAATATATTTAGAGGTGGAGTAAAACAATTTTAATATATAACTTGCTATCATTATTGTTTGGTATTAATATCGTATCAATTGATGAAGAGCAACTAGAGAACCTCTCCTTGTAAACTAATTAACCGAAGATTAATCAACAAAGATTGTTAAAATTTAAAGTTTGGCTTACCCTAAAATACGAAATACAATTCCATAAATATAAGACCAAAGTAAAATTAATTTAAAAAAACATTCGGACTTCGTGACGTCACCTTTTGACGTTCACTTTTCACGACGGATTTTTACAAATTTAACGGATCTCTAAATCATTTGGCCACGATTAATTATTGTTTGTAATGAGTAGTTTCATAATAAACCAGTTCAGTTCACTTGACCTTTAAGCTACACAAATGACTATAAAATAGCCTCAACTTTAGATCCTAGAAATTTAACATCCAATCAATTTTTTTAAAAGTTACAAAGTTTATAATACAAACTAGTGTAAACTTTAAACATGAGTAATGCGAAGTCAAAATAAACAACACCGGTGTAATAACATACCTAAACAGAACGAAAGAATGTTTACTGACACCACAAAAAACACGAATCAATAAAGATATTAATATTTAGTTTACACTTTTTTTTATTCTACACTAAAAAACGAATTCAAAATTTTTCTACGCTACAATGAATCGAAGACTGCGATGTGCAACAAAATATTAAACTTTTGCCCAAGAAAAATACAGTTTCTAAACTTATATCCTCATTGAATTTTGTTAGCTGGAATCATTCAATAATTAAAAACAAAGTAAATGTAGCCTTTAACACTTAAAAGATGCATTTCTATACATTATTATTTTTACATTTTGTGATTAAAACCCCTAACAAGTGAGATGAGACTCAACTACAGTGGAAGCTGCAAGTAACGTACTCGCTTATAGCGTAAACCCTATTATAACGTAACTTTTTTTACCCGGCTGAACCTTTTTCTAACTTCAGAAAAAAAATTCGGTTATAATATTATTTATTATTTATCACTTAAATGCACTGTGTTCAGAAACATTTAAAGATATATGTAGCTTTGTAACGTAAATATTACACTATATCCGAGTATCCGCTTATAACGTAAAAATTACGGTCCCTAGAAAAACGTTATAAACGGGTTCCACTGTATATGAAAACAACTAAATTGGCACCGATGCCAAAGAAAGTGTTTCCGTGCCGCAAATCATGTAACGTAGCGTTCGAGCCGCTCCCCCTACACGAAATATTAATAAATTGTTAATGGCATAAGACAATGCCAAAAATTGTAAAGCTTAAAGATAAAAAAATAACCAAAACACTTCCCTCGTGCTTTCGTTTCGCTCACTTAGCACCGATCACTAATCTCGCCGTAATTTAACTTGTCACTTAAACAGCTTATCCATTCTACCTTAAAATCAGTCAACAATTTAAAAATCACACCTTGAGAAAACATTAATCTAACTTTCAAAAATTTAATTGAAAATTCTCAGATTTGTGTCAATGAAGACAAAAAGTATAACGTTGTCCATTAGAAAAGCATTAAAGCAACTACTTGTTTTTATTTTAAAGCCAAAACTTTAACATCTCTTTACTGAATTGAAGCTTGGAATATTACCCATAAAACATCAATAAAATTGGAAGATTGCGACAGATTTCTTGTGCCTGAGCCAACAAATAAGAAGCATTTTATTATTTACATAGCATGAAATTACTATTGTAATGTTGGAAAATAGAGTATTTAAATTTTTAAATTGTTCTAACTAAATGAAATAAAAAACTAGAAACTTTGAAAACAAAATTCATTTTTTGTTGAAAATCACAGAAATTCAAAATAATTTTATGAAAGTTGTGAAAACCCGATTTAATATTTAAAAATTGCATTTTGAGAACTGCCAAAGCTGATATCAATAAACTTAGCTGTCCCTTGTAGCATGAATTGCCTGCAATGCTTCTATACTGAATCAATATTTGCATTGCAGGCAATTCATGCTGCAAGGGGCAGCTTTCATTGCTATCAGCATTGAATTCAAAAGTTAGCATCAAATTTCAACGAAAACAGATTTCCATGTGTTTGAATCTAAAATCAATTTATCGATGCAAATAACCATGTGATAATTTTAACCAAAATTAAACAAACCAATAAATTATTTATTTTATCCAATTATCCATCTATTCCCTTACATCACCTTTCCATCTACAGTCGAACCTATAGTTATAACGAATTCGCTTACAACGAAATCCTCGTTATACCGAACTATTTTCAAATCCTCGTTATAACGAACGAAGTTTTTGGTCCCTTGAAGTTCATTATAATGAGATTCGACTGTATTCCTATTTATAGTATCTCAGTTTTTCCCTATTTCTCTTCTAGTTATCATTATAAAATTTTGAAAATATTGTTTGTAAAACATTCAAAATGTCATTTTCTGGATGTATAAAGTATGTTTTAAATTGGCAAACAACCCATAATACAAAATCTTCTTCCAGCAGATAAAACTTCCACCAATACCCAAGAGAACAATAAACTTTTATCTCTTGCTGATCATATATCCATGTATGTATTGTTACAGTATTACACACTGTTTTCAGCCGTGATATCCAATACTTATGATTCCAAGAACCTCTCAAGGATTTCAGGTTTTCCGGCAAAGACCGATCCCGGATGGCCATCTAATAATTACTCATCAAACATTTCTTCTTCTCCCATTTCCGCTGTCGGATCAAATCCACTTGCCAATGTCTTGGTCAAGGACTGGACAGTGATAAATGAGAGTAACACAAGTGACATTTTCCTGAATGCTCTAACTCCCTCTAGTGGTCTAACCGCAAACGCCTACTAATTACGAAAATGAGCGTCAAAGTGTTCTCATTTCCCAGGCAAGTTTTAAGTGGCTTTAGACTAAAATTAAGCAACTCGCCAAGTAGCGAAATCAAAAAGTGAATACAATGAAACCCGTTTATAACGTACTCGGTTATAGCAAGATCCTTTGTTAAACCCTGTTATAACGTAACGTTTTTTGTTTTTCCGACTATATAAGCGTTATACGAAGTTACTTCTTCTTTTTATCTTACTAGTGTAAACTCAATAAAGTTCTTATTAAATGTTCCAAAGAGTGAGTCAGAATTAGTTGTTATAAATTTATCTTCTTAACTAATGGATAACAACTGAATTATAACACCCTGTAGAAAAGTCCCACCAACTACTCCACATAACTTTTACCATACCAGTATTCTTGATGATGACCAATGGTCAAAAAATCAAACTCTGCTTTGGTCCAACTGAGAAACAACTTTTCAATAAATAAAAACCATTCATCTCTTCCTATACTATACAGTACACAGTAAAAAATCAATACATTTTTTTGATGTGAAATAACTATCTTATTCCAGTATAAAATTAAAAGTGATTTAGTAAAAAGATGTTAAATTAATAGAATATAACCAAAAAATTTTTAATACTGCACCATTGCTAGAGATTCTTACACCAGGATGTTACCTGTAAATAAATCTATTTCAATTACATCTTTTGATAATAATTGCATCAGTGTAATTTTAAACCAATTTTGTTTCAGTATTTTTTACAGTTCACCCACATTCTAATTAAATCATTATTCATCTATGTTACCGCTCTTTCGATGTATAAGATAACTTTATGAAAATTAAAACACAGTTGACAAAATCTATAAATTTCTTATTTATTCTCCCAAGCCTTGACTTCAAACGGTAAATACATCACCTTAGTCCATAATTTATTCCACAAAACACTATATGTCAAAATGTCAATATTTTGCATTAAAGTCCTAAAAAAAACACACACAAACTGCCAAACACAAAACAATTCCATTATCTTAAAAAAACAGACACAATAAAAAAGATAAACAAATAAATAAAAAAATAAATAAATAAATAAAAATAAAAAAATTTTGTTTTCATTCAAACCTAAACACCGGCCGACAAATTGAAGCCGAACGCAACCGGATTCAGCAACAATCGGATTTGCTCTTTTCATTCTCTTTTTGACATTGACTTTGTTTTCTTCTTCTACTTTTTTTCAATTGGTTGGGTGTTTTTGGCATTGACTCCTTTTTTCCCCTTCCTTAATTTTATTAGAAAAAAAGAATTTAAAAAATTCTCACCGATAACTCTGAAAAAAATGTCAAGGAAATAAAAAAAAGAAGCCATTAAGAAAAGCAAAGTCTTTTTTTTTAATGCTCGGCTTGATTCGTCTGCGAAAATTGGATTTTCTCGAATGAAATGCAGTTAAAGTACACAAGATTCGAGAAGTGACACTCACTTTTCCCTTGATCCCATCATAAATTAAAGAATTTTTCTTTTCCATTGCTCCTGGCAATTTAATGAAATAATCTCAATGCACACATCTAAATCCTAATGCACCAGATATTTTAGAATAACTAGTTATCATTCTTAAGAGCGGTAAACTTCCAAGCCCTAGCTTTTACATGGCTCCCCCCCCGTTAGTACAATGCGAGTAGATTTGCCTGCAGTGGAACAAATAAAGCCTTTTTTTCTCTTCTTTCCTCACTTCTTCATTTTCTGTTTCTAGCTTTAATGAAATTTGAGATTCTGGTTATTCTTTTCGTATCGTTTGGGAAACTCAGTTACTATATTATATTAGATTCTCTTTCTTTCATTTTTGTTTTGTTGGTGGTCCCTAATTCTCATTGAAGTAATTTAGTCAGCGATTCAGAACTGCGTGCATAACAAATTTTGTTGATAGAATAATGAATGAGTTTATAAATTTTTCAAATATGTGTAGCTTATTGAATAGTGTAACATTATAAAATTATGTAGACTTGTGATTGTGACATTTAATACATAACATTTTTGTAGTTATTTAATAAAGTATATTGACCTTTATGTCTTGTGACAGGTCACGTTTGGCCAGAGCAGATGCTGGTGACCGTAAGTGTCATTTTTCCTCCTCCGCCCAAATAAAGTGTGGTGGTTAGATGAACTAAACAGAGAGTCCTCTAGTGGCAAAATTTGCAATCATTTTTCAAAATTAAATTTTATTTCTTTGGTACTGTATCTACTGGAATAGTTATTATTCTATAAAACCCTTTGCTAATGAAAAATATAAATGTGGAAAAATTTCCAAATTTGCTGTAATTTTTTTATTTACCATTAAACAACTGTGTATGATAGTAAAAATATTGCTGCCTGTATAAAAACTTGTCATAGTATTAAATAACAGCAAAATCACTCATTAGATAAGCTTATAGTATCAACATCTACTTATAAATATTAGAAATAATTATCATCTTTACATAACCTATAAATTCAATACACCACCAAGTAGTGACAGATTAAACTAACAAAATAATAATTAACTTTTAAAGATTTTACCACTAATTTTCACATTTGAATAAAATATTTGAAAAACCTTTTCAATATTATACAGTACCTAATAAAATAAATATTTGCAATATAATATTTTATTATCACTGTTATTTCACAAGAGTTAACATTCCATTAATTATTCCAAAGTGAAAAACTAGAGTTGAACTCCACTTTAATGTAACAAACTGCAACAAATTTTGTGAGAAAAAATTAGTAGCATAAAAAAACGAGTAGAAGTGGAGTGAGGAGTGGTGAACTGGTGTGGAAGGGGAAGGGAATAAGAAATAAGAAGATAAGAGTTGGCAAAAGACTATTACAGTGCACTTGATGGATTTGGACAAAGCTGGGGATTTCAGTACATTAAATCAAAAAGCAAGAACAAACATCACTAACTGCCATGTACTCATTTATCAAACACTAAACACCACTTATACCCAACTGACCTTTATGTATTACAAATTACACCATTCTTTGTCACAAGATTAATGTGTGTAATTGTTGTGGCAAGATGTTTTTATCAACTGTTTTAAGAAGTTAATTTTAATAGAAATGTATAATTTTAAATTATTTGAAAAAAAAAACTGGTGGTAAAATTTGGAACTAATTGATTAAAAGATGATAATAATTATATTTTGATGAGATTTAAGAAATTGCATAAAAGATTATTTAATTTTTTTAAATAACTGCCAATTTTAACAATAGATGGCCAAATTTCTTTATATAATCAAAATCACATGACCTAGTGACAAAACTTCGAACTAAAACCAAAACCAACCTTTCAAGCAATACCACCCATAAATCCAACCCACAAATCACCAAAAAAAACTTTAAAAAAAAAATCATTATATTATATTTTATATGTAACCATGACATAAATTTTCCGCAATATTTTCCCCTGCTATTTTTTCCATAAAATTTTATTTTTCTCAAGACAGTATTAAAAAGCACAACCAACAGAACATAACACACATCCCCAATGAAAAAATCTACCTTCAAACAAACCCCATAGAAAAAGCAGTTGGCAGCAAAAATTCATCAAATATTCATCACAAGAAGGATTTCTCCCATTCCACTTAGTAGGAAAAATATTATTAAAATGTAAATCAATTCTCATCACATTTACCACACAATCAATTCAATTCAATAATAATAATAATAATAATACTGTAATAATAATAAATAATAAATAAAATAAATTTTTGTTAGTTGCACGCCACGGCTTTTAATTGAGTGTGGTTTGTAATTAAAGATACCGTAGTTGTTATTATAATCATGCTCTCTTGCCTTGCCTTGACTTGACTGTAATAGAGTGCAATGATTTCAATAAATAAATGAATTAGCAATAAATGCATTCAATTTTGTTAAGATACATAAAGAAAGTTTAATATACTGTAGCTTAAGTTATGGCAAATAAATGTAAGAAAAATTACTTAAGCTTGAACACTCTTAAAATTATCATAAATTGACATATTTTCCCAAAAGTGCAGTAAAACTAGATTAAGTTAAGTCACATGATTAAGGCAAATAAGAGAACCCAAGTGGCACTTAAAGAAAAACCATTTAACTAAAGTGACGTCATTTCTGTTTTCTTAAGTCATTTAAGGCAGTTATAAGTGACTTTACCTTAACAAAATTAAACACACTTATTGTCAAATTAGTTCAATTTGACTGTGATTCACTAGGTGGCGTTGTGTAAATTTCTCATTTTTCTCGATCTAACTCGAAAAAAATGGCCACCAAAAGAGTGTAAATCTCGTTTTAATTTTAAACCAGCTGAAATGATATAGTTACACAAGTACAAATAACAAATAAACACGTCTAGTGATACATGACCGTATTCGCACGTGTGTTCAGTATCTTGGCCACACAAAATTTGGAAAACCAATATTAGTTAACTATAAATAAATAAATACAGACTCAACCATTAAGCGACATGCTGGTAAAACATTTTGACAGCGCCAGACCTTTCGAATTATATGGCACAATCGAGAAAACCTTTCGCGATTTAAAGTCTGCCTTCACTTTTGGACATAAATTTTATCACAAAATAATGTAATTTAGTTATTATTTTGTAATTAACTTGTAGAACAACAATATGATGGCAAGATTACTTTATCTTATGGCAAACAAATAACAAAATTAAGATATTTTATTATTTTCCTCCAAAACCACTATGTTGTCATGTGTGTAATAATGCCTTAAAAATACCAACATGCCACAAAATTTAGCAGCAACAGAATTCTGGTAAATTAGATTTTCTGACATTCCTCTTAAAGCAGGAAAATACTGTAAACACAAATGCAGAGGTAATTTGAAACAATTTTAAACTACAAAAGCTCTGAAAAGCTGCAACATCCAAAAGTAGCAACATATTTATGTAATAAATATTCTTAATGATCTTTGTAAGCGTTGATTTTTCAGTTATTCGCATTTGCAACATAAAGCAGATGTCTGTTAAATAAAGAAGTGGAAGATAATTCACATCATGTTTGTGTTGTTTTTTTTTCTCTCTTGTAATTACTGGTGTCATGAGAAGAATCCAGACAAAGTGAGTTATCCTTGTGATGGCTACTGGCTCTAACTCAATTATGAATGTTGCCAGAGAACCTTAAAGTATCTACATAGATCATTGTTGGGTGACAGAATTTTGGATGGTGTGTTAAAGGTGCAATGGTTGATTGTAGAAGTTTAAAGAAAAATTCTATTTTTTTTTTTTTTAAAGAAATATGTAAAATTTGTATGTGTTTAATTTTATACATTTTTTTGAATTTAAGAAAATTATTGTACAAGTTGAGTAAAAAATCTGGTTACATATGGAGATATTTCTAGTTCAATCAGTTGAAAACTCAAAATATTGTAACCACAGTTTTTCTAATAATTGAACGCTCTTGATTTAACGAACACATTTGGATTGTCCCTTTCAGTTCGTTATATCAAGGTCCCTGTATTTAAATTTTTTGCTGCATTTCCCACTGATTCGATATAACGAATTAGTTTGTTATATCGGGTATACCAAACTCTCGATTCAACGAACACATTTACACAGTCTCGAGTTTGTTATACCGAGGTTCGACATGTACAGTATGATAATTGTTTTGTATCAATTTCATTACCCTTAAGTCGGGAGGGTTTTCCATGTTAGTGATTTAGGATGCACGGTATACCCCCGAAGGCCATTAATGGTTCGCCTTCAATTCCATCTTGTGTGCCTTGGTTGAATTTAATAAATGTCTCGCTCTGCTGCACTGACGGCCGTATATCTTGTCTTTGTAAAGATTTCTTTAAAGAGATACAGAGGTAGAATCCAGTCTCAAATGAGACGAAGAGAACCATTAGAGTAAAGGTAAAGAGATTTAGGATTTTGCAGTAGAAAATTTTACAAGTGAAGTATTAAAGTTTATAGTTTTAATATAGAAAAGTATTTTCTATATTTAAAAATGGCATCTAAATATATATTCTCAAAGTTTGTGTAAAGTTTTTGGGCATTAAGCCTACAAACTCAAAGATCACAAAAATATAAAATTGCAGATATCTTAAAACTCAAGACGAGATGGGAATGATATCATTTTCTCTCCAAGTGAAATCGAGAAAATGACAATTTAACCTAATACAGTAGAACTTGTTTATAACGTACTCGGTTATAGTGAGATCCTTTGTTAAACCCTGTTATAACGTTTTTTGTTTCCCTGACTATATAAGCGTTATACAAGTTACTCTGTTATAACGTCAACTCAATTATAACGTCATTTTCAAGCCAGTCACTTGAGAAACGTTATAAAGAGGTTCCACTGAACAAGCTTTTTATATAAGAAAACGAGTTATATAATAGGACTAAAGTACAATTTTAAAGCCGGGCTAGTTTAATATACCGGTAATTCTTATTAAAAGACAAATTTTAGAATATATATATTGTGTATAAAAATTTGTGTATATGAATTCTCTATGTACCGTATATCTAGTTAAAATATTTTCAAGAACACCTTTTTCATAATAGTATAAATTAACTTAAATTTCAGTAATAGATAATACTCAGAGAAAAACTAACCACAATAAGAAAAATGTAACAATCACAATCAAAGCAAAAAGAAAAAAAATTCAATTTTCCACTCTACAGAACCGATGCAAATCCACCGCAGACGAAAATAGCTTCTTTAAACCCAAATAAACATAACTTCAACTCAGATTGGCAAATTTTGTTGACCATTAAGGCGCTCCACTTTGGCATTAAGTGTAAAAACAAGGCAATTAGCTCAAGCACCTTTGATTTTTATGGCTGTTGACTTCTTGCACCACCAACAAAATGGCAATTCCATTCAAAACCTACACTTAACCCTAACCCCAGTTGCAAAACACATTTGGAAAAACTATAAACCCAAAATAATTTCTCCTCGTGCCATTGTCTTCGCGAGCGATGGAAGCCAATCGCCGAAACGCGATAAGAAAGTCAGATGGGGAATGTAAACAAGGATTATCTTCTTCCTTCTAAGCCATTTAGTGCAAGTGATTTGGAAGTTGGAAAGTGCAAGCGATCCGCCCACGCTTTGGAGACATGTCAAACTGGACGCTCACGACAAAAGCTTCGCTCTGGATGTTTATGAATTGATTGCCAGTTTTAAGCAGCCAAGGACGAATGCAGAACCTTCAATAATTCTTGCAGAGTGCAATGCCATTTTTCAATGTCTGCAACTAAGTTAAGAGATTGGTAGAATTGAGCACGTGTTTGCCAGTTTGAGAATTTCCCAGGAAACATTATATATTGGACCAATATTGGGTATATGCCGGCATTTATATTAGCCCAATATCTAAGTGTTAACATTTGTCAATAATGGACCAATATTGGACCGATGTTAAAATTACAATATCAGCCGATATTGACATCCCAATATTGGCCCTATATTGGTTAAAAATTGGTTATATTGCCCAATATTAGCCGATTCAATGCCAATTTAACCAACACTGGTCTGATATTGGTCCAATATATAGTTACCTGGGTTGGAACTGATATCACATTACACTGAAAAACCCTTAATGTTAGATGTTTAGATTTACTCTGTAGTAATGAAATCAAAAGTTAATAAAGATATGTCATGTGATATTATTGTAGTTTGTGTTGTATGTGTTTGAGTATTGGATAGTGGCGCCATCTAGTGACGTTTAAATTTATGATTGAATGCGCGCGCATCCACAACTCACTCCCGATGACGAAGCGAACGTGTGTAGACGTGTCTCAAAGTGTTCTAGTAAAGGATTATGTTATTTGTTAACATTTGTGAGTTATTTGAAGCCAAAACCACAACAATGTCACATTCATAATTCATGTATAAAATACTGTTCAGTGGCCACGCCCAATTAAAGGGCCAAATTGTTGTACTAGAAATCCAGTTCAGTGCTCTCTAATAGTAAAATGAAGCACTGCTGAATTCAGTTTAATGATATGCAGAGTATATAAATTCACTCATTATTTGCACATACTGTAAATTGACAATTATATGTAATTCTAGTTTAACTTGATATAAAATGACTCTTAGATATTATTAACATTGATTTGTTGAGGTTTTGTGAGTGGAAATTAAATTTACCATCTTTCAGGTTTTCGCAACGGCAAAAAGCCAAGACACCAAAATCCAATTGAATTCCACTCGTAAATTTATAAACAATTTGGACAAATCAAACTCAATCTGTACCAAGTCAATTTTTATTAGTTTCCAAATGGCTACTTTTAACCCAATAAACAATAAACTCAAAAAATAAGAAATAACTAAAATTTAAAGTCGCAATTTCAAGTCGAAAAGAAAATCGAATAATTTTCGCAATTTACTCAATTCTTTAATTTCACTAGAATGACTACACCTTAAATTTCCACCTTAAAAAAAATCCCAAAAGAAAAAAATAAATAAATATTGAAGTAGGAAAAAAGATTGCATTTAAGAGTAAATAAAAGCCTTTTTCACGAGAAATGTTGCATCAAGATTGAAAATACACTCCAAATAAACATACAAAAATCGATGAGATCCTTTAAGCAGCTGTGTCCACCCACGCATGATTGTAGGATCGTTCAATTGATCGACTATTTAGTGAATTCTTTAAAAATATCCAAGGAATTAAAGAAAAAATATCGTAAAGTTTTACTAAAAAATTCGGATTATAAATTTTTCAAAAAAGTTTAACATACTAAAAATATCTATAATATTAAAGTTCTAAGTCACGTGTTTCGTCCATCCGGTTTCAAGGTCAAGTGAACTAAACTGGATTCTGGGAATTCTGAGTTTGTGACGCATGGAAACACTGCTCGAGAGAATTTCGGAACTAAATCCTGCATCAGTTTCTACAAAACAATAAAATCATCGCTACAGAGACAGCAGACTTCGTGACGTCATAAATTGGGATATCTCCCATAATCTATTTTCCTTTTGACATTCACTTTTCGCAATCTTTTTTTTTTTTTTTTTTTTTTTTTACAAATTTTAACGTGTTTGAAAATAATTTGACAACAATTAATTACTGTTTGTTATGAGTAAATACCTTCAGTTCACTTCACCTTTAACATATTCGATTCACTTAAAAAACAGAATTTTTTTTTGCTAATGAAGAATTGAAGATAAGACTGTTTAATTACGAACCGAACTCTTTAAACATTTTCCATAATTAATGTAAAATTATCATTAGATTTCAGTTAACTATTGAAGGTCAAACAAAAACAAAAAATTATTTTAAAAAATAAATTCTTTCTTAATTTTTGCAAATTTACAGAAAATAATAAAACTAAAATCAATCTTTTAACAGTAAAAACTATTTATTTTTTCCAATTTCTCCGTTATTCAACGAAACCCCTTAAATATTAAAAAAAAAATACACAAAAAAAAATTAAAGTAAGTGACAGAAATATTGCACAAACTCCACCCAATGACACAGTAAATTAATTACCCTTATTTAACATTCCAAAATAAAGAGAAAACAATAAATAAATTAAATAACCACACCCAATGGGCAAGTCCAAAACAACTTTAAAAGACCAATGACAATATTTAAAAAAAAAAAAAAAAAAATTCTGGGATAAATTTAGTGTTTCAGCTTTAACCTAATTTTAGCTATAAAATTCAAATTTGGCCACAGTTGTGACAAAAATGTTGTAATTTGAAATTCAACTCTTAATGAAGTTGTGTAATAACAGCCTTATGTTTTTATAAAAAAAAAATAAATAAAAAGTAGAAAAAAAATGATATTGATTTTTCAATGGGAAAAATAGTGTCATTTTGTATATTTAGAATAAAACTTTAAATTTATTCATATTTTAAGTAGCTGTTTACTAATTACACTTAAAAGTCTTTATTCTACAATATTTGAAACCAGCAAAGCTAATTAAGGAATTGATTTAACCACAATCTCCTCAACATTAAACCTCAAAACAAACTTAAGTGGACATGTTTAATTAAAAGATACAGAACAAGAAAAAGAAGGAAAAAAAATAAAAACCTCAAATAAGTGTGGTGCCCTCTAGGTGAAGTAAGAAATAATTAAAGATGATGTTAAAATCAAAATTTTAGAAATTTTTCTTATATTTTTTCTTTATTTTTTGATACAACTGTATCAAAATGGATTTCCATAATAACATTTTTCAAGTTTTATTTTTTTGAATTTTTTATTTATTTAAATTTACCAGATTCATGGAATAGACATTTTGAATTTATCTGTCACTAGGGAGTGCTGGATGTTCTATCCAACCTGAATAACAAATCAACCGGTGTGAGTCAAAGTACGAGAATTTTCTCTAGACGCTGTCGACTTAACATACGGTAGGGTGAAATATATTTCAAATAATAAGTGACTTATGTTGCTGAAAATTTTACTTTTTTTGCTTATATGTCTTTTTCACTTGTAAATGTGTTATAAAAAGCAACATAACACAAAGTTTCACGTCACAAAACCAGTTTAGTGTATCCGCCACCAGACTAAATCATAACATCCCTGGTGTTAAAAATTAATACTAATACCGGTATATCAGTTTTTCGGGCAGAATTTTTATTTTACAGATATAACATTGTTTCCTCTGATTCATATAATCCTTTAACTTAAGCCTATTTTGTTTAAGTTTATTCTAAAGTCGAATTAAATCACAGCTCCATCTGTTGCCGATTACATGTTACATGCTTGAGCAAACAGTGTCGTTATCAACGAGATAATTAACCCGAATGGCCTCACGAATTCCGACGGTTGTTTGAATTTTCATGCGTTGTCAAACACAGAATTAAAACTTTCACGTTTAACAATAAGAGTTTAGCAATACGTGCTATAAATTTTGAATAAATTTTGAATTTTTAAAAATTTCTCTACAAAAGGATTCGAAAGAGTAAAAATGCAATCGATGTTTCGCAGACGTAAATCAAACTACAGACAATTGCAAAATCAATGCGTTTGTTTAAGCCTAATGACTCGAGTTGTTTATTTTGGTAAAGCGTTTATCCGAACGCATTATCGAGGTAAATGGGTGATTAAACGGATCCATTCAAAGAATGGTATTTTGTTTTGTGGTTGGTGAGAATAACTTAAGGGTGAAAGTGAAAGTCGACCCGAGAAATCTAGAATCAATCAAATGAAATGGAGTATTCTTGAAACGTGTTGATTTCGCTTTAAGCGATTTTTTTTCATTGTTTAATTAATGTTTCAACAGTGATAAAAGCATGAGCAGTATTTTCACTCTATTTCAACATAGATATTTAAGATAGTTATAAGTTATTTCCATAGTTACGGTTACAGCAACAACCGGCTTTGTGTTTATAACTTACTAAATTCATTGTTAAACTTATGATTAACATATAATTTATACGTTATAATATGCGTTATATGTCAATCTCTCGCAAAGTCTCTATTATGTCGTCAACTCAACAATATTGCAAAATATAATCAATTTCATTGAGTGACACAGAAAAATGCTACTCAAATAATTTCTAGAAAATTAACAATTATCATTAAGTCTTAAATAAATTAAAATTAAATTGCTAATTTGCAACATTGTTAGCTTTAAAATATTGTTGCTAGTAATGTTGTAATAAGTTAAAATCTCTATCGATCAGGTCCATTTCCACTTTGTTGTAACCCTTTGATCGATCAATTGTTTGATCGAAAACTTCAACTTTTCCTCACATTCGAGTCAGATATTTCTTTCTTGACAAACTCTAAATCCCTTCATTCCCTCTCTTACACGAGATGCGACCTCTAGTGCCCACTTTGACCTGCAGTGACCATGGGCCAAAAGGCAAGCCTTGTTGACCACTCAAGTAGAAAGGAGCAGTATACAATCCAGAAATGAAACAAATAACAAAACCGAGACTGCGAGACGCGCGAATGAACATTGCTACAATTTGCTTTAGTGAACTTGATCTCATTCCCTTTTCTCACTACCAATGATAATTCCGCAACACAACTTAGTACTCTGAAAAATTAATCTTCTAAAGTCATGGTCAGTATAACAATTCATAAGAACTTGTGATTGGTCGGTGGAAAGTGCCGCATCTCGAGCCTATCACTCCATATTTTAACAATTTGGTTCTAGACCAATCATGATGAGGCTTTTGAATTGTTGTACTGACCATGACTTTAGTATTCTACATTTTTAACTCTTATAATACAGTCAACTCTCTTTTATCCGGCCATAGTAATATCCGGCCACCCCTTTTATCCGGCCAAAAGTTCCAAACCGTTTCAATGTCGCACTATACTAATTACTTTCTTTTATCCAGCGACCTCCTATATCCGGCTACTTTTGCCGAACCCTGCCTATGTCCGGATATAAGAGAGTTGACCGTATACAGTACACTGTAAATCCAAACGTCTAAAATTGGATTCAAGTCAGATGTGAGACTAAATATTTATGAAGATTTATCAAGTTAACGCTGTCTGAAATATAATACAGATCGAACCTCGTTATAATGAACTCGCTTATAACGTATTCCTCGTTATAACGAACTACAGGTAGTCCCAGAGTTACGAACGACCCATACTTACGAACCAGCTATTTAGGTTAAAAACTCGAGTTACAAACCAAACTTCGTACTTACGAACAAGCGGACATTTTTTTTACAATGCTTAAAACACTCAAAACACGTTTTCCGACTTACGAACACACTCAAAAATGAAACTATAGTTCGTAACCCCGGGATTCCTGCATTTCTAAGTCCCGTCTATACCAATCGTGTACTAATTCGTCTCTACAAAACGAATTTTTGATATAACGAACTAATTTTTCTATCCCTTGAAGTTCGTTATAACGAGATTCAACCTGTATTTTTTGACGGTTTAATGTAGAATTAGATTCAAAACACATGCTACTTGTTTGTTTAGTGCATTATTTTTAGACTGCTCAAATGTCTAGAGAATGGCTTAAATTTTCGACACTTAAATTTAGCTGTTTAGATTTACACTACTGTTCAGAACGCAATGGCTTATTATTAACTCATTGTAACTTTCTTTGATAAGGAGTATTGGGTGTGTTGAATACACTGGTGGTAAAAATTCTAAATTCATGTAATATTTTTTGTTTATTTTTACTTTGTTGCATATTTTTTTATTGTAAAAACAACATGGTACTCTAGAATAGTCAGACCAAAATTGCATTTATTTTCAAATGCTACAAAGTGACCAATGTTGACAGAGTGGTAATTAAAATTAAATAATGAAACTTTAAGTTTAAACTTTGTTTAGGTAAAAATAACATTATTTTAAACTCTCTTGTGTTTCTATTTCTTTAAAATAATTATGTTAAACCAACTATAAACAGATGTAAAAGCTCTAAGCAGAAATCACACGACTTTATCTTTTATAATTCAGTTGTTATTTATTCTGTTTTGATAAATTGAAGTTTTTTTTGAATCGATTAAGATTTCGATTACTAAAAAATAGAGAATCCTATTTTCAAAAAGTGACGTAGTTTACATCACTTCCGGTTGTCAGTAATCGAGAATCAATAGAATAAGACAAATCGGCATTCACTCAACACTTCTAGTGTATTATGTGAGAAAATGTGAACATGTCATTAAATATAAAATTATACTAGTTTCGCTTGACCTATAAACAATCTTAAGAATAATTTTAATTTGCTAACATATTTAAGCAAAAAAAAGCAAAGAATACGAGAATTTATGTTTACTTCAGTTTACGCTTGATTGAACTTTTTTATGAATCATTTCAGACAACTACGTGAATGAAGTCACTTATATTTAAAATTAAATGCACTTATTATTTTCTATTGTTAATAATCCATCACAAGACAGCAGAGTAGTAACAACATTTCTGCGCTGAAGTCGATACCGGTTTCCTCAAACGTCGTTCGAAAAACTTAATTACGGAATTTATCCTTCGTCTTCGATAAAGAAGGCGAATTCGAGCGGAAAGAAGGGATCAAGAAATAAGAAAGAAAAGAAAAAAATTCGCGAAGGAACAAGATGAGATTCCCTCTGTCGGCAGTCAATCACGATGCATCCACGTGCATCAAGACGATGACATCATCGTTGCTGGCAGCTATCGATTTGCCCTCTTGCCATTGCACGCACTTGTACATACAGAATGGAACGACTGCATCTTCTCGACTCTAAGTAGCTTATCGATGCTTTAATGCCGACGCCAAATTTGGCGTTATGTTCACTTTTTGCTGGATTTGTTGCTTCGTTTGAAGATTTAAAGGGATTATAATGTGCCATAAATCCTGAATAGAGACTTTGTGGCAAATTGACATATAACGTTGTATGTTAAACATAAGTTCATTTCCATTGGGCACAAAACTCTAACAATTTTCATTATTATTATCACTATAACTATAAGTCACTGCTGTACTAATGTATAAGGCTGAAATTATAAGGAAAAACCTACTGGCAAATTTTGTAAGTTGTAAATATAAAACTGATGGTTGCTTACAAAATCTCCATTTAATCAAACATAAGTCCCCGCATAATAAAAATCACACCAACTTATATTAAAAGAAACATTTTCTTAAACTGTTCAAAATGTAATAATTTTAGATTGCAATGTTTTGGTTCTGTTTCTTTATCTTCATTACAAGTTGTATCCAATGTTTTCCCGGCCGACAATTCCATGCGGCGAGATAAGCCGTCGACTTAACAACGGTGCTTTTCTTCGATAAAGTTGATGGTTCGACAGCTGGAAATTTTGAAGGAGGAAAAGTCAAAGAGATGAAGTGCATTGACCAAAAAGATGTTGATCCAATAAAGAATTATATTGTTATATAGAGTTTCCCTATTAGTTTAATGCGACTCCCACCGCTGGCGCTGCTATTATGGCTTGACGCAGATGCCCAAGACAAGAAGACCATCATTTTCCCAGCTGTATTACTATCAGTGCAACTTTGACCCTATCAAAGCTCCTTTATCGTGCCGTTAGCAAACCATTAGAAAACACTAATGTTTATATGGAGTTTAAATTCTTTGACCAAATAAAATAAAATCCATAATCTAGATTTCAATTTTTGTTACATAAAAAATTAAATTTATAATATTTTTTTTGGCTAAATAGTTCATTCATAATAATTTTAGGTTTATTGAAAAGCTTAAAGATTGCTCTATCGATTTATTTCTTTGATGTCATTTATGGGTTAGCAAAATTGAAAATAAAAAATCCAAAAAAGATTTTTAAGAATTCTTTGTGGTAAAAATTAATGATCCACTAATTTTTTTTTGTATTTTATAAACACTTGACATCAATATCTGATTAACTATTTATTTTAGTTTTGTGTGGAATTTTAATAATTAATTTAACAACCATAATTGCTTGTTGGCGGTTGACTCGATACATTATGTTCATGGCCCATTTCCATTACTAAATAAAATTAAAAGTAAAATAATTTTAATTTTGTTATTATTGGTGATAGTTACACATAATTGTAAATATTTTTTAGTTTAATTTTGTAATTGTTCACAATTTTTACACTAGGGTTATTCAAAAATCTGTATTTGTAACAAATCTGTATCTCTTACTTTAAAGTAATAAATCATTTTTTTTTTGAAATTTTAATCATTATAATAAAGCTCTTTACAAAACAACTCAATTTTAGCTTGAAATTGCTTTCTATTAATTTTGTGAGCATTAGAAAAACCTTTTCATACTGTATCACTTCATCTTGCCTAGTGGATGACTGATACAAACACATTTTTTTTACATAAAATATCAAAAAAATTTAAATGAAAAGTGTATCACATTCAACTCAATTTAAAATGCCAACTTTAAAGCTTTAAATGAGAACTAATCCACTAACTTTTTCTCTTTTCTATTTCCTCTATTTCCATTAATAAAATTACAAAGAAAACTTCATTGGTTATTAACAGACCACTTAACTCTTCAACTGATTCTATCTGCACTTTTCATCATCAATTCATTTTGCAATTAAATTTTAACTGCGCACCGAAGAAATTGACGCAATGCTTTTCGACATTCATTTCCTATATTTTGTGTTTTAGTGTCAATTATCACCTAAAAATATCAACGGTAACGACAAATCGTATCGCCTTAATTCTAAATTACTAGAATTTATGAATTCACACTGGAGAAAAACCATTCAAATGCCATTTGTGTCTTTATATAAAATGTATTAAAACGTCTTGATGACATCAATCATTGGTGTCTTGAGTTAGTACATTAGTACAGTCGAATCCCGTTACAACAAAGCTCAAGGGATCAAAAAATTCGTTCGTTATAACGAGTTATCGTTATATCCAAAAACACCAATAAGTTATATCGAAATCGTTCGCTGTAACAAGTTTTTTTTTTTTTTGTTTGTTCTGTTTTAACCTTGTGATGACATTTCGTATAAACCAACTTCCGGTTTTAAAAAATCCCTTAAATTAAGTTAGTAATAGCAAGGTTTTTCGTTATAACGAAGTTCATTATAACGAAATTTTAAACGAATTCGTTATGTGCGGGTTTTCAATGTAAGCGAGTTCGTTATAACAGTGTTCGACCGTATAAGGCATTACATCATTAAGCGCATTATTTTCTTGAGCATTGGAAAGGTGAAGGCACAATACTAAAACTTGGCACACTTGTCACGTGCGAATCGAAGCTGAAACACGTCTGGGATATAGGAATGCTGTCGCATGCAAACTGCCTGCATTTTTATTGATTCATTTAGTTTTATTCACCAGTGGACAGTAGGATCAATTCGAACGAACGCGTTGTTTCGTAGCCAACCTGGTAATTTACTTCGGCGTTTACAAAGATGTCGTGCCACTTTAAAAATGCACTAAAATTGAATTTTTGTCTAGACTGTTTGTTTTGATGTTTGTCATTAGTATGGGTTGTTAGATAGTATCACATGTCAGAGCAAGATGTATTGTTTGATATTATTTTTAATGTAGGTGTACATTTTAGGTTTTCTTTAGATTTTTTTTACATGCCACAGAAATTGATTGAGTTTTTGTTTCCATCAACGACGACAGTGTAGAAAAAAGTATCGTTAATATTAATAGTAATAAACTATTATAGCGATAACTATCGCTAATAGAGAAATTGATAGTTGGCACTTTTAAAACAAAAGAGAAAACTTTCGTTAGTTATATTATCATTTTTAGTTTGATCAATTGCAATCGAGGCAGAATAGTGACAAGTGTCACAAGCGGACATGCAATAAACTAAAAATTCCTTAATTTAAAATTTCGGCGCGTTTTAATGTCTCCCTGCACTAAATACTCCCTCTTATCCGGCCACTTTTCCCAATCCCGCCCTATGTCCGGATATGAGGGAGTTGACTATATAATAAAACAATCCCAAAATATCGCAATGTATTACTCAATCCTAATGTATTACACAATTCTAAATATTACACAATTGTAAAAATTATTGTGATTTTGTCATATTATTGCAACTATACTTTGTGGGTAATAATTATAATTATACATTATAATATTATATTTATCATTTCAGAAATGTCCTAATTTCTGGCAAATCAAACTGTATATAGTTTATATGTTTCCAAGTAGCAATTTTTCCTGCTGAGCCATTACAAAAATAGCATTCAACTTTTATTATATAAATTATATAAATTCACCATACACATTTTAGCAGTAACCTTTAAGAGAAATAAATTCAGCCACATTTTACCAACCAATGGCTGTTTCCATCACTTAAACAACTACTAGTCTTGTTGTTCCCAACCTTATTATTCAATATTGCACACGTTCCACTGCAGCACTTTGAAATATTGAAATTTACATCTTCATTGCTGCATTGAGTTGAGCAAAAGCAAACTTTCATTGCATAATACAATGTTTAAACAAAAAAAAAAAATAAAAAAACATGGTAAATGTCATTTTTCATCCTTTTAGATAATTTTTTATCCTTTAAACGACATTGCATTCACCAAAACCACTTGTCTGTGTTGTCCTTGACTGAAGCCACTTACAAACCCAATTGAAGACCAACAACATACATACATCCAGAGACAAGCAAAACACATTTGTGCAGATTACATGTGCAATGAAATAGTCTGCAAGAAAAGGCCAAGCGAGCAAACAAACGTCAACTTTCTCTTCGCTATGAATAGTCTCCTCTCCAATCGCCATAAAAGTCTCTCGCTACGACTCCAGAGAAACAACAACATGGCCGGCCATAAATCCTGCCATGTTTTTCGGAAATGGTTCCCGAGTCTTGCGTAAAGCGAGAAACAAATCAAAGCCTTGAATATTGACTTGCGAATAAAAAGTGTCTGACGTTGTGACAAGTTGTCAAAGCGTGACACTTTTCTTACTAATGTTATCGCAACAACATTAGGTGAATTGCTGGATTCGTTTACGGTCAACGATGACGGCTTTCTGTTGGTTGACTTAAAGTTCTCAAACCTCATCACAATAATAATTTATACAGCTAAACTCCAATAACTCTACACTTACTGTATGTCAATTATGTTAAATAGCCATCTTTTTTTTGACAAGATAATAAATGCGTTCAACCTTCCACTACCAAGTCGCAAAAATCTGCCCACATTACCGGCAATAGGTAAAATTACACCGATTTTCGCTACCTTAGAGCTGAATCGTGGTTAGTCGAATTGAGTATAATTTTTGTTACTGCCAGCAGAGGGGGTATATTTAACTAATCAGGATCATTCTTTTCTCGCTAGACCACTGTTGTGTTACCCATGCTAGAGAAAATACTGAAAGTCATTTAAACACTGAAACATTTAATTCCTCATTAGCGTTAGCAGAAAGCCTAACCAAAAAAGTCTCATAAGATTTTAAGGGGCATAAAATTTGCAAGAGCTAGAACTTTATTATTAATAATTTTTTATAGTAATTTAGCCAAAACAGTTTATTATTTATTAAACTATGCATTAATTTCAAGTGTTAAATGTTAAGAAGTTGTGTAAAATCAATGGTTGGGCATTAATGTACGGTATTTACTTTATACTATGTATAAGTGGTTTTGATATTTAACTTTACCCACTTAACTTCACCTAGTACAAATTGTGCAAACAGACCATGGGGTGGATTCACTCAACAATCATTAAATTAACAATAAGAGAATTTGTCCTATTCCCTAAACATTTTTTCCATTACTGTTTCCCACATTAACGTTTAAATCTAATTCACTGAAGTTTAGTGAATCCACCCCCCCCCCCATAATTGTTAAAAAAAACGCCAAGTATCAACGAAGCAAATTTCCGTGCAGTATGACAATTTTCCTTTCTTATATCTTAAAACTTATCTTTAACATTCCAGCCTTTGTTGTCAGCATTCCGTACATCACTAAATAGTATTGTTTCTTGCTTAATAGTCTCGTTCGATCTATGCACCGCCATTTTATTTCAGCTGAGAGTCAGCAAGAGGTTGCCTGTGATTGGCTGTGGCTCTCGCAAAGGATCACGTGATGCAAGCAAAGCAAAATCAGAATTGAAAATTTTCAACTTCTAATGTTGCTTGCAAACATCTCCTGCAAACGTTCGCACAAAAATTTGCATGGAATTTGCTTCAATGTGAACAGACATTTATATCGATGTAAGCGAGCCTTAAGAAGATCGGTTACAAGGCAAAAAGAGAACAGTTTTCGACAGGTGTATTTTCAGCCCCAATCAAAATAGTTGCAATGATTTCTTTATTCGCTCATTGTTCAAGTTCACACTCGTTACGCAAGCATTGAACCAATAGCCCATGTCCGTTGGATCCTCCACGCTATATAGTTTAGCATTAAGACATCGCCAACTTTAACCGTCACTAATCTTATTGTTTGATATGATATGAACGAGGTCTGACATTTTGAAACTTCATAACTTGAAGGGTATATAGTTAACAATAGACGATTTCACTAATTTTTTTGTTGGTATTTGCAATAATTTTAAATTTTTAACAATAATTGGAATTTACAAACATTTTTGATTGTTAAATAACAACAAATTTTGATTGCAAATTAGCAACATGTCTGGACATTTTGTTAGCTAAGTAACAACGTTATAAAGCATTAAACCAAAATAACAGAACAATTCATTTAATTTACAATTATGTTGTAAACTCAACAATATTTCAAAATGTAAGAAATTCTATTGGTTGACACAGAAAAATACTTGTAAAATAATTGCAAATTTAAAAAAATTAGCGAATGTTGTTAAATCTTTAGTGAATTACGATTTTATTGCTAATTTGCAACATTGCTAGCTTTTACAATACTGTTGCTAATAATGTCATTGTTAGTAACACTCTTAGTAAACTTGTCATTTTTCTCAATCTAACTGATAAAATATGACGTCAAAAACAAATTCTCGCACATAGAATCACCAGTGAATCAAGACCCATTGTTTTCTTCAATGCTTTTGTAAAACTCATCACAAATTTTAAATCTTAATTCCTCTCTTTTCTGTTTCTTTGTCCAACATAAGCTATTTTTAAAATTCTCAGTTTTCTTCCGAGAGAAGAATTTGAATATCACGTGGATGAATACGTTAAACTGAGAATCGATTTCGAAGACTGTTCCCTAGAAAACTTTGCTTCTTCATAATTCACATACACAAAACGCTTTTTATTCTTCTCACTTTTTTCTTCTGGCCCGATGGTCTCGCAGCTGTCTCGCCGCCACCTAAGTGCCATTTATTTTAACGCCTTATAAGCGAAACATTAAAGCGTAAAGCCGAAAGGGACAAGTGATGTCGAATAAGAAATTTAGCACTGTTGAGAGAAAGAGAAACTCCAGGGTGAAGTTACAGATGGAGTAAGCCAGACATCTTGCATAAATATTTTCTTTCAGACTCTTGACTTCTAAGAAGGTTTTAAAGTGACCACGTCACATTGTGGTAAAACAAAATACAGTGGAACCCGTTTATAACGTACTCGGTTATAGCGAGATTCTTTGCAAAACCCTGTTATAACGTAACTTTTTTGTTTCCCCGACTATATAAGCGTTACTTGGTTATAATGTCAACTCGGTTATAACGTTATTTACAAGCCAGTCCCTTGAGAAACGTTATAAACAAGTTTCACTGTATTTTAATATAATCGAACCTCGTTATAATGAACTCGCTTACAGCAAACTCCTCATTATAACTCCTCAAATTCCCATCTATGTCAATCGTGTACTAATTCGTCTCGATATAATGAAATCCTCGTTATAACGAACAAGTTTTTATTATTATTTTTACATTTTGTGATTAAAACCCCTAACAAGTGGGAATATTCTGGCACTGACTTGTAGGTCATACTTTTCTAAATTCAAAACTGTTTTAAATTAAGCCTTAATTTTAACTTCTTAATTCAACCAACAACAAGCAGCTGCACTAGATTAAAGATGGTGTCTTCAATTTAATTGGTCCGAATTAAGAGTATGGGGCACATTACATTAAGTACGAACTAAATTCCTAAGTTACCGAGGTTAAACTTCCAAACCTTAGCCGTTTTGTGGGCTCTCTCATTAGTACGTTGCAAGTGGGCGTGCTTGTTTAGTTACCGTATCTTTAATCTTCTTTCCTAATTTCTTCGTTTTCTGTTTCAGCTTTTAATAAAATTTGGAAATCTTTTATTCTATTTTTGTTGGTCTTTCTTGGCTTTCCTTTAAATTGTGTTTGGTGTAATAAATTAGAATTGTGTAATTTTTTTAATTTTGTGATTATTTATAAATATGAGATTTCTTAATGTTTTGTGTAGATACATTAGCAGCTAGCGACCTTAAACAATATATCATAATTCTAAGTTACATTAAGCACAAGTGTAAACTCAATTTTTAAATTATAATTTAATCTACCAGAAGATAAACTTGAAACTTAGTTGTAACACACTTCAATGCTAACTTTATATCAAAAAATATCGAAAGGTGTTTAAAACAATTTCAAGAAACAATACTAGTACGGTACTGTATAACCCACAATTCAATAAGATTTTTTTCGTCTTAATATCATAATCTGAGATTAGCAAGTGGAAAGCCTCAACTTATTAATAAACTTTCCAACTACAATATATTTTTACTACTTACTGTAAATCATTGCTTCCAACAATATTAAAATCCCTGTAGATACACAATTAACTTAAATCTCTTAAGCCAATGTGACTACACCTGTGCAATTTTACTCTTCTTATAATAACAATAACAATTAAAATATATTTTTCCCACCACCTATCCTACACAAATTAACAAAAATGAAAAAAACATTTCACTTCTCAGCAAAATGCAAAATATTTACTTTTCAATTTCACATAACTAAGAAGGAAATGAAGAATTAAGTCACATCAAAACACCTTGGCAAACTCATAACAACAACAACAAAAAAAAAACACAACAGAAAAGATAAATGAAATCCAACATCTCCCAACCAACAAAAAATAATATTAAAAATTTTAATAACTTGACTTGTAATTAATTACTCACAACTTGGGTAATAAACATAAATCGAAACATGTGTTGCTGACACCTTTCAGAGATTTTTTTTTTAATTTTACAGTGCAAGTATTGCAAACTAAACAAATTGGATGTCGACCATTTTGTAGAGCGTCTCATTAAAGACTAATAAAGTTGGACAAAATGATGGATGAAAACGAGACATTTCCTGTTTCCTCGTTGAGTTCGCGTAATGAAGCAAAACAAACAAATGCTGCGAATCGCCGTTCAATTTTCCGTTGTGAATTAGGAATTAAAAGTAATTTGCCTTTTTGACATTTCAATTGAGAATTAATAAGCAGAAGGAATCTTTGGTTCTAATTGAAGAAAGGTAATTTGCTATTGTGGTGCTGTTATGTTGGTGAAATTTCTGTGCCCCTGGTGGTGAAATTTATAACTAGAAATTTAGAATAGTTAAAAGATGGTTTAAAAGTGTGACTTTCATAATTTTTTTGTAATTTGTGATTTATTTGGTCTATAGGCTAAAAATTAGGCATTTAGTACTAAATTTTGATACTAGGGCGCGAAGCAATTCAATTTAACATTAAAAAAAAAAAAAAAAAAAAAAAAAAAAAAAAAATA
>JAQFZP010000798.1:0-26576 GCA_034695745.1 Geophilus truncorum | reverse complement strand
ACAAAACTTGTTTTTAACTTTTATTCAAGTCAATTTTGTCTTGCATTTAAATCTAGGAAATAATTAATGTCTGCTATCAGTTTGTTCAATTTCACTAAATTTTTTTCTGGATTTACATACTCTAGAATAAAAAAAAAATATATAAATTTGTATAAAGGACTTAAATATTTTTTTTTTTTCAATTTCGATTAAATAAAAATATTCAAAGTCTTACCGGTACTTAAGTTTATAAAATTTCTCAAATCAGCAAGAGCAGAAAATTTATTACTATGACGTAAAAGATATTATCAATTGTGAGAAATGTCTGAAAAAGGAAAAATTATTTTAATAAGATAAGACTTAGTTAAAAATAATTTTTATACTTGTCTTACATCTTATATCGATACGATGAAATCGTGCAGCATATGTAATTATAAATTTATTGGTAGTTTTAAGAATGCATTGTTTCAACGCATGTGAGAAAAATCTTTTGGATTTTCTTGAAAAATCTATATTAATTGCTATTGTTTATTCAGTTAATCAGTAAACAAAATGCATGACACAACTTCATTACAGCATTATTTTATAACAACAAATGATTTGATAACATCAACAATCTGATTAGCAATTATAGCGATGGAAAATTCATGCTCAAATATCAATTTGCAGTTTTGCATTATGGCATTACCCCAAAAATTAATTTAATTTAATAGAGACTTTGCGGGAAATTGACATATAACGTATATTACCGTATAACATATAAATTATTAATTTCATGTTAATCATAAGTTTAACTAATGAAATTTGTAAGTTATAAACATAAAATCGATTGTTGCTTATGATCCCGCAAAGTCTCTATTAATAAAATAAAATTGGTTTTTATTACAGTTTATAACAATTTAAATGATAGACTTTAAGGTTCGCCATTCGCGCTTGTTGCTTCTCACGCTTCTGTCATGTTGCGCCAAGATCATTCATGCTTAATGTAAGTTGCAGGTCAGACAGTCGCGCTAATGAATATTCGCGCTTTAAAGGCTCGGTTACATTGAAGCAAACGTGTGTTCATATCGAAGCAAATGCCACGCAAATTTTGGCGCAAAACGTTCTGCAGCAATGTAAAACGGGCGTTTAGTTTTTCGAGCAAATTTGTTTTTCTGAATCCGCGAATTTTGTTCGCGTCTAAGAATTTAGCGCTTGTTCCTGTCCCGCTTATTGCATATACTTTTCTTCCACGTCCACCACTCAGGCAAGCTGTATCGAAGGCAAGAATATTGCCACTTTCGCCCAAAGCCAAGGCACAGCCAAGCCTTATTTCGCATCAAACATAGAGAAGCATAAGAACACCCGTTCCCGCTGTTACCGTTCCCTCATATTGGGCGTTACGAATAACGGCGATGTTATGCACGGATTTATCACTTGCAAAAGCTTATTGAGCAAAGTTTCCACTACTGACCTGCAATTTTTCAATCGATTTTCGCTTTGAATGTGAGTAATGAGCAGAGATTACTGGGACTTTGCTCCAATTACAATCCAAACTTTGCTTTGCCATTTTTTTTTTTTTTTTTTTTTTTTTTACAGAAACATTGTGCAAATCCACGGATTATTATGCTACTCTTCTCCATTACACTTCCATTTCTGGCTTCACTATAAATAATACCACGTTGTCATGTGGTTGACCAAGTTTTTGTCGCGTCACCTTTTTTTATGTAATTAAAAGGTTACACAACGCTCTTATCGCTTCGATCTTTTTTGGATGACATAATTACATAATAAACCTATCTGATAGTCAACTTAATTTAATTAAAATTTTTTTATTTTTTTACAAAATTTTAATAACTTTTTGAAATAAGTGTAATTAAAAACTATAACTTTGTTATTTCTTCTAAACTGACGGCCTTCGTGAGGTTAAGCGCAGAAACCGTTTGCTTTCTGGCCAACTTTCGTTGTTGAACGTAAATACACCTATAAATTTCAAAGAGAAATTCACTTTGCTAGAAGTAATTTTAATAAATGAGGTATTGATTTTTTTGCCCCAAACTTACATTAAAAAACAAATTGGAATCCCAGAGAACACAGCGTCGACGAAATATATTGCACCTGGGACGTCGGTATCTTTAGTGGCGTTGTACAATGGGGTTAGCATAGAAGAGCCAATGGTTGGCACGATTCCTTCGGCTATACCTATTATTGATGATATTTTACCTGCGGAGATGAAGAAATTAAAAATTTAATAAAGGATTTCATGTTTGTTTTTGGCAAACCTTGCTCGGAAGAAGAAACTGTTTTCGAGATCATTGTTTTAATAATTGATCCTGTCAGTGATGCTAGTAGAAAAAGTGGAGTTCCTAAAAAAAAGAGGAAAAATGATGAAATTAAATTTTTTTTTTTAGATTTGGTTTTTTGGAAAACAAAAGGAGTTATCTTTTAGTTTAACAAACTGAGGTCAACAGCAGTACTTTGTCACAGTTACAGGATTTGTCACCAAGTGGCGCGCTACATGACAATTTGTATTAGAATAGATAGAGTTGCAAACTGAAACTTACCTGCAAACATCATCCAGCCTTTAGTGCTGCTTCCGATGACAATTTCATTGGCCACCTTCGCAATTGAACTGATGACCCCAATGGCCAGATCTGTAAGGTTAAATAATTTCGACAGAATAGGAAGGCAAACCAGGAAACCTATAATGAGATTTTTGATTGATTCAAATTATCTTGGAACGTTTACATTTGTAATCGCGAATTTACCGATGAAGCCAAACACGAGTTCGATCGTTACGAAATTACTGTACGTCACTTCGTCCCACTCGAACTTTAACCTCGTGTACATGAAGGTCAAATTGTGCTCGGCTGTGGAATAGAATTATTTTGAGTTTTTGTTTGCACTCGTTGTTGCGGTTATTTACCAAATAAGGGCAAGAACATCATGGCGACTGCTGCGGTTAGTAGGAAAAGTTGCCGTCGGCCTTTGTTTTCGCGTTTTTTCATGAAGGTGTGATAAGAGTCTTTGACGTTTTGGATGTCGAAGAATTCTAGAAACATGTTGCCGTCTTTCTTGACGGTCACCGACTCCTTGATGACGAAAATGGTGTAGAGAGCGATCAGGAAGTGAATCGCGGAGCCTGTGATGAAAACTGGCTCATATCTGAAGTCGAAGGCTTGGAAGATTTGACCGCCTAATGCCATGCCTATAGGTGCTCCGCACAGAAACGCAGCCTTGAATTTGAATAATGTGAGGATTAAGGGTTAGTTATTGCGGTTTTACGCAATTTTGAGCGATTTTAATTGGTACTTCCGGTTAGACTAAGGGTTAGAATTTTAAGGACATGTAGTTCAGCAAATGTAGTATGTGTCCTTGTACTTTCACATTTTTTGCATAACCGGAAGTGCATTTTCAATCCGCTCCAAATCGCACCATCATGCAGTGGACAGCAATTATTATTTAATCGGACAATTTCGAGCGAATTTTACAAGTATTTCCGGTCACTTTAGATACTTGAAATTTTAAGGACTCCCAGCCAAACAACTCTAGTAGAAGTCCAGAAAATTTCATGGCCCTAATTAAACCGGAAGTGTCGTAAAAAGCCGCTCGAAATCGCTTAAAGGGGTTAATGAGGGGAGCAAAATAAAACAAAGAAAAACCTACCGCAACAATGCCGAATCGCAAAGTCCGTTGCTCAGGTGTGGTGATATCAGCTATATAACTCATCCCACCCACGTTGACCGCCAGCATAGTGCCGGTCATCGCAAAAATAACGGAAGCGATAAAGAAAAAATTCTGGTCCCACTCAGTGTCGAAGTAAGCAATGAGCGCCATCACCAAAGTGCTAAAACCAGCACCGATATTGGGAAGGATCATTAGCACTTTCCGTCCGAATTTGTCACTCCACGAACCGAGAAAGAGACCCCATATGACACTGGGCAGCGTGTCCACTATGGTCTGAGAATAAATTGTGAAATACGACGCTAGATTTTGCTATTAACGACTTACTTTATACATGAGAAAGTCGGCGGCGTGATTTTGGGCTTCCGTTTCCAGGGTTTTGTTACTGGTTAACGTACGACACGTTTCGTCCGATAGATTCATACGAATGAGACAGAATTTTCGGATTATGAGACTCTGGCTTATTACGTTTGTCATCAGCAAAGCTGCAAAGTAGCAGAAAAGGACCGGTTCGACCGTGATGTTGGAGAGGATTTTCTTCAAGAATTTGATATATTTTTTAGGCTTGGAGTCCGGTTCTGTTTCTTCGGTTTTTTCAGTTTTTTTAGTTTTTTCGGTTTTTTCAATGGTGGAACTCGAAGTCGGATGGTTCGTCATGTTTGGTTAGTTTGCTTGTGATCAAACGGTTGATGATGAGCTAAGAGCGATTGGTGTCGGTGATAAATGGACATTCCGCGTTTGCGTTGAGATATAAATTTCGGAATTCAATCGAATCGACGATTAGGTTTTGCGATTATGAGATTATAAATTAAAATTTTGGCAATAAATATTTGTGTTTTTGATAATTATTTTTATCTATTAAACAATTCCAAAAACAAATGGATTACTCGCGACTGGTTGCAAATAAATTGTGAAATTTTCTTGATGCAATTTGATGAGATACGAAATGGTGCTTTCGGTTGAATTTTTAAATTTCAAATTGAACCGGAAGTGCTCCTTTAAATCGCTTTAAAATGTTTTTTCAATCTACTGCATTTTTTAGCAGATTTAAAGTGGATCTTCCGGTTTTGTTAAAGTCACTAAATCTCACAGATACGAATAAAATTTTCGATTTTAATTAAAATCGGAAGCGTTTTGACAACAGCTCCACAATTCACAAACATTATTTGTAGCTTTTTAACATATCAATCTAACGGATATGATAATACATATTTTATATTATACACATCTATTCAAGCATAGAAAACACTTAATTTCCAGCTCAAAATAAGTCTAAAACACATAATTCCAAAACCAAAACTGGGTAAAAGTGACCTACCTTTTTTTCCCCACAAAACTTAATCGACCGTGCACATTTTTGGTTAACTCGGCTCAACGTTCCCTGGAACCACTGGATCAATTCAGATGAACCACGTGCAAGGTCAAGGTCACAGACAGGTGCTCAGGAGTTTCAATTCAACGCACCGGAATTTCGTCATCACTCGATTTCGTGATGGTGAAAAACAGAATCTACAACATCCTGAAAACAAATATCAACACTTTAATTGGAATATACACATTGCGCGTGATTTAAATGACTTTTCTAATTAAATAAGTAAAATTATCGTGATGCCCGGATTAACACTTAACCCCATTCGAAAATGGAGAAAAACTCGACTCGGAAGTGTCGGGGGAAAAAAATGAAATTTTCGGTTTAATTGAAACCTAATTTGAATGCCGGTGCGTGAATATTCGGTTTATTACTTAATCCCATTAGCAGAACGCTGGAAAAGGCACAACGTGAAATTTCATTACCTCGGCTATGCAGTGTGACACTCTGTAATAACGTTAATGATGGATGATTGTGTCTTGCTGTGTGCATTCAGATTTTAATTGGTTTTGCTGAAACCAGACACCCGAGTTGTTGATATTGACAAGTGTTTGTGCTAAAACAAATAATTTATTTCCAGTATTAAAAAATTAATTTTAAATTTTTTTTTTATAAATTTTTTTATTAACATTTTTTTTTATACGGAGAATGAAATTACGACTCATCTTGTGCACTTTTTTTAATTTATGCCTTGTCTGACAAGAATGTAAATAACTGTTATCCGCCCTGCAATTTTTTACTGTGACAAGAGAATTATTTTTTGGTGATGGCGAGGCAAAACCTGCTCTGAATTTAGATTTTTTTTTTTTATAAGGGGGTGTGGGAAAGGGAATTGATGTAATAAAAGAAGTTGGAAGTTGTTTTACGGGTGGTTTTCGATGTTAGCTAATTTATTATGTTTTTGATTTTTTAGAATGTCAGGTCTTCATCAGGCGGCTTTAATGGGAAACGTGGAAATAATGAAGTTGTTATTGGAGAGCGGAGCTGCAGTTAACATCAAGGATATGAGAGGTAAGAAATAGGATGGATGAAGTTGAGTTGGGAGAATATTTAATTAAACGCAACCGAGTTGGCTGATTTTTATCTTGAAATGTTTATTTCTGGGTAGAATGTGATTTGAAGGCGGTGCGAAGTTTGTTAATTAATTATTTCAACAAAGTTGTTTGAGTAATTGACGCTAGAGTGTGTTGTTTTATCAGTTAAAGTGTCACTTTTTTATCGAGATTAAATTCGGGATCGATCGCGACCGGTTCAAATTGTTGTATCTAAAAATTTGACCGAGAATTGCGACCGGTTATATTTTTAGATGAACCGGTTTTCTGAGGTAAGTGAAAAATTGTCACTTTTAGTTGTGGAAAAGTATTTGAGCCGAGTCTTTATTTACGCTTGGTCTGTTAGTGCAGAAAGTGCAAAACGAAAACCTTGACACTGCAAATCTCATTTTGCTCATTTCTTTTCTTCATAATTTAATGAACTTTAATAGGAATGAGAATTTTTTTGCGAGGCAATGAGCAGCAGTCGCTGGAAAATAAGGAAATTAAAACTACGGCTCATTTTCCACTTAATTAACAATTATTCTTTGAAAAAAAAAAAAAAACATGTAACATAAGTAGAAACAAAAATTAAAGAATCTAACCTTCTCATCAACTCTACTAACAAATAAAACACAAATTTCACAAAATCAATGAATTTATGAATTCGCATCGTGCTTCGATTATATATAAACCAAATAAAATCAAGCAGTTTATTAGCCAACAACAAACCTTTATGAACAAAACAAAATAAAATCAATCAAATCGAATCAAACGAAATCAATAAATCGTGCAGTGGAAACGCACTAATTAATTTATCCGTCATAGGCATGCGTCCAATCCATTACGCAGCGTGGCAAGGACGTTCTGCTCCCGTCGAACTCCTTCTGCAGTGGAACAGTTCTGTGAACGAAGCAGCCGGTGAGGGCGAGACACCTTTACATTTAGCCTGCCAGCACGGCCATTATGAAGTGGTAAGTGAAGGCAGAACGCGAGGATATTACTCTATCAAATTCCTTAACAGTATCATGGTATTAAATTTGAGAATGCTCCAGGACTTTCCTGCGCAACTCAGACCTCTAACATTATCCAATTTCCTTTTTTCCTTTTTCTTTTATAAAAAGAAAAAATTATAAAAAAAAATTTTTTTGAATTTTTTTGAATAGATTTTAATCTAGGGTATATTTGACAATTGCAAAATGAAGCAATCTTTTATTCATAACTCATGTTTTAAATTTTTAATTTTTTTTTTTTTTTTTTTTTTGATGTAGGAGTGGTTTTGTTGAAATTAAAAATCAGCTTTTATTACGCATTTATTTTTTTCTATTGGGTTTTATTAAGTTTTACTACTCCAATTGCTCGTTCTTCTCGCTGCCGACTAATTTCTTGCTCTCGATGGGCAATTAAAGCGGATATTTATTATGTTAATTAGTGTTTTGAGTTTATTTATGCTTATTTTCAATGAATTTTTGTTTATTTACAGACGAAATTGCTTCTTTATTATCATGCGAGTCTTTTGATACGAAACAAGACGCACAAAACACCTCTTGATTTGGCCTGTGAATTCGGGAGACTGAAGGTGAAATAATCGCGACCGGTTCATCTAAAATTTATTTCTTTTTTTTTTTTTTTTTTTTTTTTTAAATATAATATCATTATTTAAAATTTGGAATTTAAATTTTAAATTTTAGGAGATTGAAATTGAAGGTGAAATAATCGTGACCGGTTCATCTAAAATTTAATATTTTTTTTTTTTAATGTAACATTATTATTTGAAGTTTAAATTTTAAAAATTTCAAAAATTTAAATTTTAAATTTTTTTCTTTTATGTAAAGTGATTTCCCGACATTCATTTCGAACTTATCCATTCGCTTTAGGTAGTGGAATTGCTATTAAATAGCAATCGATGTTCGCCACTGCTCGAAGATTCCCCTCAGGACACATTAGATAACACTCGCACCACTTGCCTTCATCTTGCTGCCAAAAATGGACATGCGGATATAGTCAGGTGAAGCAGTTTAATATGCAACACAAATCTTGTCCATATTTTATGAAAATTTCCACGACCTACCGATATAAACGCACTTTACAACATCAACTCCAAACTCCCATTCTCAACGCCCTCTATGGTCGAGGAAAGAAACTAAGTGAAAACAACCTGTGGCACTAAATAATAAATATAAAAAAGATAAAGGGGGTGTTTTTCTTTAGAAATTTTATGTTTTTAATTTTGTTTGAAATGCCAAGTCTATATTTTAGCTAATTGCAACCTTTAAGTCGAGAGTCGAATGACCTTTTCTCACAAAAGCACAAACGCAGTTTGAGGTTCACCTACAAGTCTGCTTTCATTATCAGTCCGGTCGGTAGGGGGCCGAATATTACAGTTGCAATTCATGTGGAAACTTCTCGTTTCCATTCTTGTGTGTATCGTACGTGCGAAAATACAAACCCCGCTTAAGTGGATTATTTTCATGCCACCAGAATGCGCTGTTCTGCTTTAGCAGAGAACTGTAAATACAAGTAAACAAGACAGTTTGTTTTGGGCCTGTTTTCGAGGAATAGATAGAAGGAAAAAAGGTGTTTGAGTATGTAGGGAAAAAAAAGATGGACTTGTCTGTAAATATTGGGAGAGTGAATGAAGTTCTTTGTAATTGCTTTTCGGGATTCCTCGAATGTGATGTTGGAATTTTTAAAGGGAAATTGAATTTCTTTTTATATTTTTGCAAAAAAAAATGAAAATTGACTTGAGAGAATAAGTTTTTTTTTTTTTTTTTGGAATTGTGCCATCTGGTGGTGATTTTGGTAGATGAAAAATGCAAAATGTCAGCATTTTTGAAAACTATTTTAAATTCTCAAGAGATTGACTAGTAGTGCTACTGGTGGAAAAAAGTTAAAGTAAAATTTAAAAAAATATATATATTTAAGAGGTCACTAATTGCACAACACTTAACTATAAATTACAAACCACAAATACCATCACGACGTGTAATTACTGCGCATTTTTCAACATTACACGTCACACTCTTTCACCAACACAAACAACAAGACTTAAAATCAAAATTGATTTATACAACATCTTGCGTTAAAATTTTACATGATAAATGAAGCGAGAAAATCGATTAATGAAGCAAAGAATAATCAATCAACCCATGTGAGTTGCAACAAGAATGACAAATCATTGCCTTTGCTTCGGACTTGAACCTCAGAGTCAAGGACATTCAGACAATAGATTACATTATAAAAAAATATATATAATTAGAATTTTACAAAATACCAAAAATCAAGTTGGAAACTCAATTGGTTTTCTTTCTGTTCATCTTCTTAAACGTAAAGGAAATATAATAAAAAATTAACCTTGTATTTTATCTCCAGATGGCGACACAATAAAACAGGCAAGTGTACATACAGTCTGCAAACATGTGCCTGCAATCTGCAGGCAAAATGCACAGATAAAGCTTAGTGCTTAGGGACCTCCATACAACTATATTTATCACCACTTCTTGCCCCTGGGAGTTTGGAAATAACTTGTGACTTTTTTTTCTTTTCTTCCTTTCTGTGCTTGAGTTTACAACAGAATAAATGTATTTTGCAGACTTTTGCTCAAGGCTGGTATCAACATCAATAGGTCCACTTTGCAGGGCACTTGTCTGCATGAAGCTGCTTTGTGTGGGAAGAGGGAAGTTGCACAACTTTTATTAGAGGTGAGTTGTTATTTAAATGTAAATTTATTTTTTTTACATTTTTTTTTTTTTGTTTGTTTGTTTGTTTGTTTTTAATTTTTTCAAAGGAATTTTATATTATGTATCTTAATTCACTGAACTTAATGAGTAAACACAATTAGGTTTAATCTAATCAATGTGTCAGTTTGTTTACTTTTCCGTGATATAAACAAATTCCACTTCTTCAAGGTTTTTATCAAGGTTTTTGTGAACTGACTAGAGAGTGGCGCCACCCAGTGGTAGAAATTAAAACTCTATTTTTTTTTTAATTTTTTTTTTGTTGTTGATATGAGATATTTAACAGTTTATATTTGTTTATTTACATTTTTTAACAGTGCGGTGTTGATGTAAACAGAACGAACTCCTATGACCAAACTGCTTTGGATATAGTGAAAAAATTCACCTCATGCGGCGCTGCGAAAGACGTGAAGCAAATGCTTAGAGGTATTTAATTCGATATTATTTATCTATTTTTGGTGTCTCTTTCGAAAGAATTGAAAACCGGCGCGGAGTAATTTGGTCGGTGGTCGCTGCTTAATTTCCCAAACTCTAAACGGCCTTTTGAAACCAATTTAATTTCATTAGTTGCGCACATAACTCTCGATTCCGAATCGATGTTGCATTTCAAATTGACCCTTTCCGTACGAACGCACCACACACCAATTATGATTCTTCGTCATCACTTCTGGGACTTCCACTGTAGTAATAAATGAGCTGGGAATTGTTTCTTGCAGAAAACTGTTTAAATATTTAAAGGGGATTTTGTGAGGAAATCAATTTTTAAAGCTCCTTAAGTCTCTAATCGCCTTTAAATTGAAAAAGATAAATTTTGATAAATTTTATTTTTTTGTCCTCCCACTGTGCAAAAAGTGTAAATAACGTTAAGTTTTAAACTTGAGGTCAAGTTAATTAATTACTCCTAGAGTTGAGAGGGGATAATTATCTTTTCATACAGTGGTGACATCTAGGGGTGGGATTTCAAAACTGGAAATAGAGAAAACCATGGCAACGGTGTCGAAACAACAGATGGTGAGTGTTGCTGATCAGGATTTGTGATGACGGGGTAAGAAATTGCGTTGCGTGACAATTTTGTGTGGATTTTGTCATTTTTCACGAGGCCATCTATAGGCGGGTGATGGCGCGAGGTCAACGTGTCGCGAAAATGGAGGAGAGAGGGAGCAAAGGCAGCAAATTGAGATGTGAGGCTTTTGTTTGCGCGCAGTCGTAAATTTCAGGGTCGAAAAGAGATACGAGGTGAAGTTTGGGGGGTTTGATTCTGCTCGATGATAAGATTGCACGGCGAAGAATGTGCTCCAATGAACCACGACTCAAGCGTGACGTACATGTCACACGGTTTGGTTGGGGGGGGGGGAAATTGCTTGTAGATGTTTATTTTTGGTGGCATATAATTGGCATGTGGAAAGGTGTTGGTTTTAATCAGTTGACATGGTTAAAAAAAGATGTAAACAGCAAATAGTTCACTAAAATGTAAATTTTATGATTTTTATTGTTGGAAATGTCACTAGGTGTCTCTGTGATTAATTCTCATTTTTTCCGCGAACTGTATGTGGGGCGCTGATGACGTAATTTTAATAGATTTTTTACTTTAATGAATTTTGTGGTGAAATTTCGAATTAGCGGTTTGACGTTCTTTTAATAATTCACTTTTGTGTGTGTGAAGAATGTTACGTTTAATTCAGTGCAAAGCTGATAAGCGAATTAAGGTCGATTCTTATCGTAATTGCTTCATTGATGATGATGTTTTGGATTCGTGTATTGATTGCGATGTTTGTTTAGATTAAAACGCTGTCGGATAAAACCCGTGAAATTATCAAATTCCGCTCTTTTGACTTCTTCGCTACCCTTTTATATCGAATTAAATAACGGAAATTTCTCCGCTTTTATTTTTACAACTGCAACAACTAGCACTTTCTTTTCATTACCCCACAAAAATTGCCTGCAAATTCCACTTTACCTTACATGTATGACTACAGTATTACACCTCAAAGAGACATAAAGAATCATTTTACACACACCTATAAAAATGTGGGATGTAAACTGAGTCATGTTTCAATTAACATTCTTCCAGTAGTGACTTTTGAAGTGAAACCACGAGTCACTTTTCGACTTTGCGTTTTTTTTTTTTTTTATAGATGCGGGTTAAAATTATATATGTTTAAAATTTAAAATTTCAGAAATGAATTTCCCAATGATGCGTATTACTAGACGCGGGTAAATTGAAATGCGTAAATTGCCCGTATATTTCAATGCACCTACCAGGCAATTAGCCACTCGTTTGCTAAATTATTTATCCAGTATCTCGACGAGAATTATGCAAAATTTATGTTGTTCGCGTTGCTGCAGCTCGATGCTTGAGTTTCACGCGTTAAAAATATCCAGTCGATATTCTTTCTCGGTTTGCACGAAAGAAACGCAGGTTCCTTGAACCGAATCGCGCGTCGACGACGTGATCCCCAACACGGAAGTCGCCGACAAAACATGACGTGCGTCTCGCTTGACCCCGAGAACCCCTTTTGCTCCTTTCTTTCCACAACCGAACCACAACCGCTACCAATGACAGTTAATTGCATTTTATTGGGTACCAAACAAGGCCTAATTGCTGCTCCTGCCACCACCCGATACCCTGACTGACGCTTGCAAATGGTGGTGGAAATTGGTGTTTTGGAGAAAATTGGACACGAACCAAAAAAGTAAAAATAAAAATAACAAAAAATGTCTATTAAAAAAAATTGAGGAATTTAATGAAATTTCTTGGGGAAAAAAGTTCTCTAGAAAACCGAAAATTCTCCATCTAATAACGTCAAAATATGCAAAAAATGTGTCGGGAAAGTAAGCATTTTTTTTCCTTATAGTGCATTAATTAGGGTTAAAAATGCTGATTTCCCCTCTTCTCCCCTCTAGTAATTTGCGTTTTTTTTTTAATTACTTTTTTTGGGTTCTACGAGTTCAGGTCGTTGTTTGCGAGTTGTGAAATGACTTTAGCGTGAATTAAAGGTGAGAAATTCGGTCACGTTTTTTAATAAAAGCCAACGGTTTCTGTCTTTTTCGCCTTAAAACCCAAGGAGATTTGTGTAAAAAGGAGGGAGGTCCAGTTTACTTAGTTTCGTCGCATTACCCGGCACTACTTGGGCTCGTCTTTGGATCAATAAACAGTTTAAAGGTGAGTGGCCGTATGAACGAGACCACAGATGATCCTTCTGGCCAGCCGTTATCTCTTCACAAAATGGGGAATGCCGTCGTCTCTTACGTATTACAGGGGACATATTAGTAAATGGGATATGGTAATACACCATCACCAACAGAAAAAAAAAATTTTTTTCCGACACTTTTTCTCGACGTTTCAGCTAATTTGGTTGCAGAATTTTCGTTTTGTAGAGAAGAATTTTCTTTTGTTTTCGTGTGTAATTTTCCAGCGTATTCCCCTTGTGATCGAAATATTCCCGTTTGGTTAGGGAGGTTCAAATGAGCTCGCATCCTTCCTATTACCATTTGGAAGTTTTGCTTGACTGCTTCTGACGTTTATTGAGTCATCAAATGAATCCCTGCATCGTTATACAGCTTTTTTTTCTGTTTTAAAATAGTATTTCGGTATGTACATGCACAATTTTGATTTTAAATGTAATGGAATCGGTGTCAAAGAAATGAGGAAATTACAAGAAAAAGGCTTAAATTTGAAACAAAGTTTAAATTTTCGGTAGATAAAATGCATTTTGGTAAGAAAAAATAATACTATCTGTCGCAAACATTGGAAGATTTAATTTGTGAATTTTTTGAATTTTTGCATATTTTAATGTAAATTTTTTGAATTTTTTCAAAGTTTTTTGAAATTTTTTTTTGTTTTTGTTTAACCAAGCGTGCAAAAGACCGTTGTAAAATAAGTGAGCCAATAATCTCGCATTTCGCATGTACTCGCAGCTCCACCCTCAGCGTTGCGAGTGAACTGCTCGGCCTTGTGATGTGGCAGCCGCCAGAGGTTCGTGGAAAAGCGAAAACACAAAAGCAACCCCTGGGCTACTGTAGTCGGCTTTCCCTCGTGACATCTGTGCATTCCGTTGCAGCTCGTTGTAGATCACGAGGCGGTGTTTTTCGCCTCTTCTCATTCAATTTCCCGTGGAAATGACTGGTGCCGACCCTCCCTGTTTTCACTTCACTTTTGGATAGGCCTTTTGCTCGCTTTTCAGCCATCGCGTTCGTGCAGCCGCACCGGAATTCGACTCGACGTTTGCTCGGCTTTCCTGCAACCGTCTCGAGCATTGGGGTGAGTGACTGGCTCCGGGAAAAAAATTTTCCGGGCTTTTCGGTGACATCTTATTGATGTTTACTTTGGGAAGTTTAAGTATATTTGTGCAAGGGTTGAATTGTGATGGGCGGAGAGTTATATTCGCGTTTCTCGGAAGAATAAATCGGAAAATGGGCGTTTTGTGGAAGGAAAAAAAATTCGTAATTTAAAAAATTCCGTCAAATAAAATATTATTTTAAACATTGACGTTTTTAAAAATACAAATCTTAATAAATCGTTAACGAAAAATTTTTTTTAAATTACAAAAATAATGATTTTTTTATTTTTTAAAAATAATGTTTATTTATTGGTAGTGGTCACGTGTTTTATTGGGCAAAAACCCTTTCTGACATTCGATTTTTATGAGTATCACAAGAGGATTTAGTTGCAATGATAAATTATCGTAACTGAAAGAAAATGATTTGCCAACGTCGAATTGCGAGACGGATTCGAGCAATCACTCCAGAAAGACTTGAAAAATAAATGAATGTAGAATTTGATCATAACGCATCGGCTTCAAAGTCGGGTGCAGTTGTTGCCGATCGCATATGCAAATCTGGCTCTCTTGCAAATGCCACAAGCAAACCAGTGATCGTTAATGCGAACTGAATACGTCCAATCAATCGCTCCTTTCAATTTCTCGAATGCTCAGCCTTCGAAATGAAATGTAAATACAAATTTTAGTAAGTAAAAAAAATTGCCTTTTTATTGTTATTATTTTATTATTCGTGGAAAGTTTTCCTCATTTGAATACTTTTTTAAATTTTTATTGGAAATGAAAGTGAAGGGTATAAGTGAAATTGAAATTAAATAGGCCTTAATAAGCTTTGTTCTCGCGGGATTTCGGGGCTATCTCAGTCAACAGATTGTCGGTGGTATGAACAAGTCATATACTTGTCGAGTTTAGTTGAATTTCAAGAAGGTGCCTTGCATCCTTTTCGTGATAGGAAGTGCATTAAGCTGGAAAAAGACGAGCAAGAGGAAAATCAATTTCAACATGAATCGATTGCGTTTGACAAAGGGACTCAATTTTTTTAATTTTTTTTTTTTTTTTTTTTTTTTTTTTATTATTTATTTTGAAGGGGGGTTTGTGAGTTTTAAGAAGGAAAACATTACATAGAAGTTTGTAAATGATGTAACGATGATAATTATTGAGATTTGTAAGGAAATTGACTAAAGGGATTTTTTTCATTTGATGATTTTGATGTTTTTTTAAATAGAAAATTGAGGTTTTTGATTGGAATTTGAAAAATTTGATGTTTTATTATTTTTTCTTTTTAAATTCATGAAATTTCTGTTGAATTTGAGAAATTTCATCATTTCTATCTTATTTCGCTGAAATGACTACAATAAAGCGGCACGAATTTATTTGAAAACAAAATTAACATTTTCTTTTCATTCCCCCCAAAAATATTAAGATATAGTGAATTTAATTCAGTTGGAGGTGACTTGCACAAAACTACTGTATTAACTTAACCTAAAAGCACAGTTCCGCATATTTCAAGAAGCAAGTTGTAATGAGCTTTTCCGCACCGTTTTAATGAACACCGTTTAAATGCAAGGGAAATGAAAGTGCAGATGAGCAATATAACGACGCTCCCACCACAAACAAAGTCGGAATTAATCAAAACTTTGTTTATCTCAATCCCAGAAGCGACATCTAGAACTGGTTTGCATCTCCATTTCACGCTCATTCGAATTTATCCTAATTTGTAACGAATTTTTTTCAGTTAATAACGAATTGTTTTTTACTTCAAAGTAAATTAGGAATAATTCAATTTCGTGTGACTAAATTCATGTTCAATTGATTCGTAATTCGGTGACTTTAATTTCGTGTGACCAAATTCGTGTTCAATTGATTCGTAATTCGGTGACTCCCATTTCGATTACTAAACCCCCACAAATCACTCAAATTCCCTCCCATTTTATCTCGCTCCCAAACGCGACACGAAGCTCGGTTTGCGCGGATTTGCCGCTCGCCCGACCCAAAACGCAGATCCGAGTAAAACTTCGATTTGCCTTTTAATCTAATAAAGATAAATCTGCACGAAGCAAAAAAAAAACACAGCGAGTTGAAGTTGAAAAGATGCCAAATGTTGACTTCAACTTGACTCGCATTCTTTTATTGCTCAAAATCATTTCAAAAATAAAAAAAATTAAAAAAAAAAAAATTCTTTTTTCTTCTGTTGTTGTCAATTTCACAACTCGCGCCCATTTTCGTTTTTCTTTACGATACACCTTTTTGATGGTCGTAATAAAAGTGGTAAAGATACATCTCGGTAATGGATACACACATCAGCCACCAAAACATAATTTATAGATACGTTGAGGCTAATCTCACTCGAGGGTGGACCCGGGCTTAGATTGGTCTCTTGCTAGTTGCGTCGAGAACTTGACATGAATGTTGGATGTTCCTACCCGTAGCCACTTCCTTTTCCTCCGTCGGTTATGACTTTCGATCCACATTGATGGGTGTAAGCTATTGGATGTTTGCTCCCGTTTGCCTATTTTTATCTCGCTTATTGATATTCAGTAAACTGCTTCAAATCTCCCCCAACGCATCCATTTTCCCTTTTACTTTCGTCTCTTGTGTGTGCAAACGGCAAACACGTTGCCTCATTAACCCTCCATCACTCTTTGGCTTTTTTGTGTTTCTTGAATGGGATTCGTAGTTTGGTGCTTTTTTAGTTGTTGGTGACTAATTTATTGCTCTTTTTCCAAGTGTTTAAGGAATGGGATAATTTTTCTTGCTTTGTTGTTTTGTTTTTGTTGCTTAGAAAGTGATTTAAATTGATTCGTAATGTTAATTGGATTTGTTTTATTTTATTTGGAGTTTTGGAATGAGCGAATCGTGAGCTGATTAGTTATTTAAGCTTAGAAGTCGTTTGTTGATCATTATAGTTTAATGGGTTTGCTTTTCGAATTGTTGGTGGATAAACAAAATTTTGTATGTGAATTGTGCACAAATTGCTTTCGAATTATAACGAATTAGATTATGTGAACTAAGGGGCGAAATAAGATTCGTAATCACAGTTCGTTAAATAAAGAATTTGTTTTGTAAAAATTACGTGACGAATTTACTATTCGTAATCATAATTCGTTAAATAAAAAATTAATTTATTTTATCAAAATTTCATGACGAATTCATATATTTCGTAACCTGAAAAACCTGGGGAAAAAATAATTAATTTTTGTAAATTAGTAACGAATTCTCACAACCCATAACACGAAAATTAAAACATTTTTTTTTTTTTTTTTTTTTAATTCAATTTTTAAATACTTCAAATTTAAAACTTCCCAACCCCTGAAACCACACGAATTTTAACATTTCCTTCCACTTTAATACCGCCCACAAGTCGCTGCTATAGAAACAAGTAGAGGTTAGGTTTGGTCAATAACACGCCTGTCGTAGGTTAGCTATTGGCCGTATTAAATTTAATTACAGTAATAGCTGTTTTCTGACTTGGGCACTGGATTGATCTGATTCTCTACTTGGAAATACAATTTCTTCATCTATCTCGTGATCCAACGAATAATTAGCACTCCATTGGGTTTCGCAGAATCGAAAATTGTAGCCACGAATAATCATCTTTAACCCAGAGGGAGGGAGAGACACTGGAGATCGTAAATTACACCCCCGCCACGTGCTGAATATCACTCTCCCACTACCCCTCCGTGCTCGAAATAGATGTGTCTAACATGCAGATGGCGCTGCATGTTGATAAGTGTTTGTAAGGCAATTGAATCGAGGGATTTGTATTTTTTTATTTACGAATTTAACGTTTTTCTTCTTGTTTATCAACGAATTTAACGTTTTTCTTCTTGTTTATCAACGAATTTACGTGTGTTTTGATTGCATTTGGTGTTACACAATTATCTATTTTTTTTTCTTTATTATTTACGGTTTTTGTATTGTTTAGCTCATTTCTTCTTTACTTTATTTTTTTTCCACGTTTCGTACGGATCTCTGGAGCACGACAGACACGAAACAGTGAGAAGTTGTTGTGCGTTGGCAGATGATGAAATTGAGCAGAAGTTTGTGATGTGATTTATATGTCACTAACAAGTGCATAAATCGTCCAAACTGCAACAACAAACGTGATTTTTTTCTTTAAATGTGTAAAACGTCTCGAATCTGACACCATCTGGCGGGATGCTGCACAACTCAGACTTAACTTCTTTCTCTTTTTTCTTTGTCGTTTTTTTTTTTTTTTTTTTAATTTTTTTTTTTTTTTATTTATTTATTTTTTTTGGTTTTTTTATAAGTTTAAACTCGTTTCCAGCTGCTCTTCTATTATTCGGTTGATTTTATCAAATTAAAAATTGATTTACCCTTTTTGCCGTCAAGTAAATTGTTAAAAAGGCTTAAAATTGAATAAAGTCGTCTAAAACATTTATAATTGACATATCTCCCTTTCGTTTCACACGAATTCAAATTCGGGGCGGGTAAAATGCTACTTTCGTTTTGATTTCCGGTTTTAAACTTTATGGACACTTAACCTAGAGCTTGGGGCAAATGTCTTTAAAATTTCAATTTTTCTGCTAAACCGGAAGTGCTTTTTTAAACTACTCCGAATTGCAGATTTTACGTAATTTTTACCAAAGCACACGTTTCACCTATTTTTTACGTAAAGGGGCATCATGGATAAAGTTTTAGCTCACATATGAGAAGGTGTCTTTAAAATTTCAACTTTACTGCTAAACCGGAAATGCCTTTTTAAGCCGCTTCGAATTGCTGATTTTAGTTCTTATCAAATGGTACTTTTCACATATTTTTCACGAAAAGGGGCGTTTATGGGTGAAGTTTTAGTCCACGTCCGAAATTGGCCACTGCTGGTTTAATACCAATAATAGAAATAATGAGAATCGTCAGCTGCATCAATTTCCGCTCATCCTCCACCCAAATCTGGGCGTCGCCACGTGTCTAATGCACTTGCGCTCTACTATTCTTTTCCTCTTAATCACGAAACGTGTAATCTTTTTGCAGTTAGACAGGGGGGAACTGAGGGATATAATTTAGTAATGATGAAGCAAAACAGCGAAAAGGAAAGAAGAAGCGAGAGGGGAAAAAACGGTGCTACACCCCGTCAAGTGCACCAAAAATAAAAAGAAAAGACGAAAAAAAATAATTTAATGGAGACAAAGTGACTTATCTCGTCCATATTTAATCTAAATACACTCACTTGAGGTCTTTATTTATCCGTTCCCAAGTGTGAGTCATCGTAAAACCAAAGTGGGAAAAGGGTGAGTCGGGTGTGGAGCGCTGTGATATTTTATTCGATTCCTTTTCTCTAATCGCTTTGGTGTTGTTAGTTGGGTTGGGGCGAGACAAGTGCATAATTGGAGTCGGTTTTCTCGAAATTAACACTGTGGGATTGAAGTGCAAGTGGATTCGGAAATTGGGCAGCTGGTGATTGCAGACGGGAGTTGTGCAGAGCGAGATTAGCAACGCTTAAGGAGTCTTTTTTGTGTGTGGGGTTTATTTGCTTGGCTGCTTGCTTACAGTTCCCCATGGTAATAGGCGAGATGGCGGCGCGGCTGAAAACGGAATTGAAACATTACAATTTTTTTAGTTTCTTTTATTTTTCTTGCGTTTTGTTGTTTGGGATTATGGTGCGGATAGCTGTAAGTTGCGGGCTATCGAGCGAGTTATGTTATGGCACTTCCGGTTTGTTGGAGACTTGAAAGTTGTAGGATATGTACTGAGTGTCAAAATTTTAGTGTTTTGATATGAACTCTAATCTGAAATAATCAGTAACTAGTACACTTGATTACAGTTTGGAGGAGATTAAGTAGCAGTTCCGGTTTTGTTTATGACTTAAAAGTTTTTGTTATTCTGAACGTTTTAATGTTTTAAGGCAACTGGAAGTGATACGATAGTTACAGTTAATAAAAGTTTCAAAACAGATTTTCAAAATTAAAATTAGGAAAAGTTTCAGTTTGTAGCGACTTAAAATGTCACGTCCCGTTTGTTAAGAGACTAGACATTTTTAGGGCAGTCACCATGCAAATGTTAATCTAGGTTTTCTTAAAATTTTAGGTTTATAAGCTAATCGTAAGTGGTAGTTCAGGCTGCTTTAAATTATAAGATAAACTCAAATTTTAAGAAAGTTTTGATTTTGAAAGTCGTAAAATGTCACTTCCGGATTGTTAAGAGACTTAAAATTTTCAGGGCATTTACTACACATGCTAATTTTTGTTTTAAAAAGATTTCGAGTCATAATTCAACCGGAAGTGGTTTTTAAACTTGCTCCAAATTGCCCTAATGCATGATTACAACACAACCATTGCACCTCTATTACAATTTACAGCGTTGGTTGGATTGACAACTTTAAATTTTGAGACCACCAATCAAATACCTCGAGATTAAAAAATCTGAAACATCTAACTAAACCGGAATTGCCTTTATACCCTAACCCGCTTCAAATGACAAAAATATTGGAAATGCAATCAAATCATTAATCGCGAATAATTAATAACTAAAGCAAGCCACAAAGTTATTGACTGCGTGACCTGCATTTGCTCAGACAAATTAATCGCATCAAATATCAAACAAATCGTAAATCCCTCTATTTGCCCTTTAATTTCTTGTCTAAATATTCCCCTTTTTTACAAGTCTTTAATTGATCCGTCCTGCGAGATCTCGATTCCTGATCTCCACGCGACTCTGCATAATCACGAGGTCATAACGTGCTGTTTATGACTTTAGAAATAGCCATTAAAAGTGAAAGAAAACGCAATTATGAATTGATGCTGTCAACACGGTAATTAAGGTAAAATAATCGTGGGTTAAAGAGTAGTAATGTTTAAATAAAAGCAGATAACCTGCACCTGCATCTCTTCACCAAATGATGATGATAATGATGTCACTGAAAATTTTGCGGTATTTCATGCTTTTCCCATTTTTTTTTTTTTATATTTTTTTATGGCTCTACTTAGATACCTTAGAGGTTTGCAGTTAGGACGAGGAATTTTGTCGTCGTTTTTCTCCCCGCTTTTTATACGAGCGCAGTTTTCTATTTCATTTGCACATAAAATATTTCTCTATACTCTCTAAACGTATTCGCAGGGGAAACAGAGAAAGAACGAATAATTTCAGTAATAAAATAGGTTTTTTAATTATCCAACTTTTATTTTTTTATTAAAAAACTTTTATTAAAATTTAATAAAGTTTACTGCTTTTTTTTTCTCATTAGAGAATTGCGAAACGCTGAAAGTACAGTATTAGAAAACAACATCATCATCGAGTGGTTAATGAGTTTTTAAATTTTTATGTTCCCAGTGACATCAAATAAGAGGCATTGTTTCGAAAAGTTCGAATTATACATTTTTTTCGCCCCACAATTCCTTCACTTTTCATCACGTTCTCTGTCCATTAATACACAAAAGTGTAGTGACCCGAGTTGAAAAAGGTGACTTGCATTGTATATGGTGCTTTCGATGTTACATTATAAAGGTCATAAATTACATTTCCATTACACCGAAGTGAGTTGAAAGTGAAACCGCAATAAATAATTTTTTTCAAGGTTCTACAAAGGAAATTTTCCTTGTCCGAAACACGAAATAATAATGCGAATTAATGTGGCGCACGTTTCGGGTTGGAAACGAGCTTTTCAAATGTTTTCTCTCTCATTGCAGAGGCCATTAATGCTGTCCAGGCCAGAGCCGTAAGCAACTACCACAATCCTGCTGATCCTCACGGATTATCGTTCGGAGAAGGAGAGCTCATCTCGGTGAGTTTGAAATCTTCCCTGTCTTTAAAGTTGTTAATCTACGATGCCGCGACGGGGATTAAGTACTCACGTGAGCTGCGTGAGAGCTAGTCTGAGGTTGTTATTTATCCGTAATTGTCCATTGATTTGTTTCCATATTCTTCTCGTGGAGGTAAAGGAATTGAGTGTTGCTGGGGTTAGTTTGTGAATTGTGGCTTGAATGTTGATATTGGTAAGATTGGAGCATGAAGTTGAAAGATAACAAAAGATATTTTATGCCTTGAATTTTAAAACTTAAAAATTGGAAAATTAGAAACTAAGGCTGTGCAATATTGCAATACATTCGGAAGAGTTTAAATATCGGTTTACGATATGCCTCATCATGCAGTTATTAGAGAGGATCGGACAAACGAATCTCAGATTTGTAAAGCACAAATATGAGGTTAATTTTGTATTTATATTTCCATATAATTAATATTATACTCCACTAGAAGATACTATTCATTTAGAGTAAGATTGAGATATTTTTATTCTCTGTAAATTCAAACATCTAAAATTGGCTTCAAGTCAAATGTGAGACTAAATATTAGATTTATGAACTCAACGCTGCCTAAATTATAGTAATTTTTGATGGTTTAATGTAGAACAGATGCTTCTTGTTTGTCCAGTGCATTATTTTTAGGTGGCTCAAATGTTTAGAAAATGGTTTCAACTTTAGATACATACCGTACTTTAAAAATCTTAATTTTAACTGTTTAGATTTACAGTACATAGTTGAAAAGAAGATGCGAAATGAAAAAGCAAATGTTGTTATCTCGGAACTCTAACAACTTCACATCCAATTGTGCAAAATTAGTAAATTCAAACACTTGACATGACAGAACATGACTACTCTTTCTCTTTTCCATTATTCAATTTAATACTCTCGTCACCTACAATAATAAACTCTTCCTGAAAATAATTACATACAAGACATTTATGTTCCAACTTTCAAGTTTTGTGAGAATTAGCAGGAAAAACTGATGGGTGTTATTGGACTTTTTTTCTCTCTCTCATGGGTCGATATGTCTAAAAGCACCGCCTGTTGTCAATTTGGCTTGCCTGAAATACATTGTGCCCATTTCTCCATCAGTTGGAACAAGGGAGTTGAAGTCCAATTTTTCTGCGCACAAGAGATATATCGAGTTTTATCATGCAGCAGAGACAGCTAAGGTCATTCTTGCCAAAATCTGACAGTAAAATATACACTAAAGCAGGTTTTCTCATCAGAAGAGAGGATTCTAGCTATAGAGTGAAAAGGACAAAGTTTGTATTTGTCGAAAATTCAACGACAAACAACCAATCACTTGCAATCATCGAACGAATGATGGCCTCCATCTACAATGCCATTGCCTCGACTTAAAAGTGATGATTGGCTGATCTCCAGGAATAAAGGATGTAAGATGAAATTGAATCATCTTTCAAAGAACAAAGCAAAATGGCACGAGATTATTCTTTGGTCGGTGAATATCTGTGGATGAAACTTGACTCAAATCTTCACATTGAGCCTAAGGGGGAATTATTGGGTAAAAGTAGTTGGTCAAGTTTGACAGGGTAAAGAGGTCTGTGGATGAAATTTTTGTAGATGAAATGACTTGAGTCAATAGTTGCTGCAAGTCAAAGGTGAATGTGAGAAGAGTATTGGAGAGTGATTTTTATTAAGACTGATATTCCAAGATATGAGAGGAAGGAGTTTCAAATGCAAAACTGAGATGATGTACAATAAGAAGAAATTTCCTGTTTTCAATGAACTTGACATGTGTCCAACTTTGAACATTTTTCAAGACTTCTCATTGGCTGCCTGATTTCTCTAGTGTAAGATACTTAACCTTGGACGAATTTGAAAACATACTGTACAAGTTTTTGACTCGTGGAAATCTATGGACTTTGGATTTGCTGATTTAAGTTTTTTTTTGCATTTTTCCAAAATTTCTAAAGTTTATTTTTAAAATTTTTACTTGTAGATATTTTTAGAATATAATTGCTAATCGAGTGTCTCTAAATAATATTAGTAAAAGATTTCTTTAAATTCAAAGTCACTCTCAAAAAATAAATAATTTCCCAAACCTTATTTTTAATTGAAACAGGGAATACTTTGCTTTAAAACTTGTGCAGTACTAGTACAACAAACTCGCATTAGTTAAACAAACATTTCAAATCAACACAGTGCAGTTGCATTTTGGCCACCAACTGCTTAAAGTGCGAGTAAATTTACCTATCAAATCCAAAATCAATTCCATGTAAAAGCTTGAAATTTTCCCCTTTAATTTTTATTTTCTAATCACATCATCTTTAATTAAGTTCAAATCCTGATAAGAGTTCATTCGGCGTACTTACTCCGGAAGAAAAATGTCCATCGAGAAAGAAGTACCGGTAAGATACCAGGGTATAGAAGCAGCTCTTAAAAGCAGATAGTTAATTGGTCAGTGGTAATTTGGAGGATGTTGGGCGCTGTTTAGGAGAAGATAGTGTTAGCAAGCCGTTGTGCACGTGATTAGAGGGAGAAGACGAGTTTGTGCCTTTTGGCAGACTTCTGACAGTGTTCTGCCTTGAGCCGATAATTTAGAAAGAGGAGTTGCCTATGGAATCGGTTCAGCCAAGCCAACGGGCACTGATTAAGCAGCTGGGAATTAGTCTAGCCCTGATAATGGAGGAGATAGGGCGTTGAATAATGGCTTACCCCCTTCTCTTCAGATGCATCATGTTCCCCTTCTATTGATGAACAAAAGTCACCACCTCTTTTACGTAATCGCTGCTTGTTATTCTGCCAAGTGGATTGAACACCTGTTTCTGGTAACTGAAGCAGCCATATGTCAGTCATGTTTAATGATTGCGATGATTTCCTAGTGAAAGCTTCGTGTATGAATATTGCTTTTAATGTGCAAGTATGTTTAATGATTTGATTTAGTTTTTATTAGTAATTTTTTAACTTGGAGTTTGGCGAAGAATTTGTCTGTTTGTAGATTATGGGTTTGTTTGGATGACGGTAAGACAAAAAAATGGTTTTATCTATGTATATTGTTCAATAATATGTTCAACAAAAAATTTTGTTGTGCCTGATTGTGATTTACTTTAGGGAGTAAGCAAAAACTTGGTACTAAGCTACAAACACAAGAACCAAAAACTTTGTTCATTTGTAAATTTGTAGCTTGGTACCTACTTTAAAGTTTGCAAACAAGATTAATAAAGTTCCAAATTACAAATCTACCAAGTCAGAAATACCTCTGACTGAGATGTTAAAAAAGATAAATGTCACAGTTGATATAAATGTTAAATAAAAAATAGTGTTTGTTATTGGAATTTGATGGTAATCGAATCACAAATTATTGAATTACGACACAATTTTCGCGTCAACTAGAGAGCGAAAAACGAATCAACAAAAAATTGTGGCTTTGCCAAATAAACAATTGGGAACAATGTGTATTGCACATGCGCATACAAAATTGGTATACGAAATTTTTCATACCAACTTAATACCAGCTTGTTTGAAAGTTGATACCAATGTTTTCGGAAGTTACAAGTTGGCAACTTGTAACTTCGTAATTCAAACCTTTAATTCGCTAACTCTCTTTTGTAACCAATGTTCCCGAGATTTGCCCCAACTTCATAGTTTAACTTTTATCACACTGCTAGTTAACTTTTTTTTTTCTAACTGAACACTGAACGAAGTAACGAACACATGAAGTTACGATTAGAAGTTTGTAGCTTCGTGTGTTATGTTACTTCCTGACAAGTTTTTCTAACTCTCTAATATGTGAGATATACAATGTCAAAGCATAGGGATAATCATTCGATTTCTTGATTGTGGTTGTTGAAATGCCTTGAATGCCGCTTCTATACAGCGACACATTTTAACAAGAGGATAATTATGCTTTTACACAGAACTAGCAAGCAGTCTGTGCTATGCACAGACTTTTTGCTAGTTCTCCCCCGTTCCACCCTTCACACCAACACCCTCATCTCCATCCTTACCCAACGGCGGTACAATTCAAGATGGCTGCCTGCCTGTATTGAAACATACGGTAAAGCCACAAAAATCCTAAAATTAATTTGATTAAATGTAGAAATTGATTTTCCTTATTACTAACCGCTTTAAAATTATGAAATCTAATTGTCTACAGCAAAAAGGTTAGTAATATTCCACTTAAACATTTTATAAACTCGAAACTCATATTCGACAGTACCGAAGACATGACAATTAAAATTCAAGGGGGTACCGTAAAGTGAGGTGACTTTAGACCAGATTTTTATATTTTTGCTAATAACTCTCTCAATTTTTATTTTATTTTAATGAGATTTTACACAAAGATAGAGTTAAAGTTGGTGAAAACAATGGTGTAGTCAAAAAAAATCCAGCATCTCTCAATTTTTTGTTTTTTAAAAAATTGTAGCCAGTCAATTTCACCCACAGGTTGGGGCGACTTTGCCCACATATGTGGAAAGTGTTCTAAAGTAATTTCGCCTCATTGAGGAGTACAATTTACATGGTCTCATATTTGAATTTTTTTTAGGCTACTAGAATACATACATCAAAAATATGTTATAATGGGCTGAAAGCATACTCTTTCAGCTAACTAATAGTATTTTTAAATTTCCAAAATATTGAAACATAAACTTTTTACAGACTATTTTCAAATCGGTCAATTTCACCCCCTTGGTCTAAAGTCACCTCACTTTACGGTACCGGTATTGAGTTTGCGAAAGTTGATGCAAACAGTTGTTGGGTGGTTGAAATGTTGTTAGATGTATGTTCTATTGTGAATC